>PVJO010011024.1:0-61469 GCA_004026905.1 Hystrix cristata
GATATTCCTAGGTAAATGGATGCATTTTGAGACCATACTCCTAAGTGAAATAAATCAGACACACATGTTTAAATACCGCATAGTTTCTCTGATGTGAGAAACTGAAGTGTAAATAAAGACTAAAATGTATCATATTGGGAAAGGGAAGAAAGTGTCCAAATGGGAAAGGGAACAAGACAGAGGGACAAGAGAAATAAGAAATGGAAGGAAAAAATGGAATCAAAGCTATTGTAAATAGGGAGGGAGGAGGGGTGAGGGGAGGGGAATGGGAAAAAAAGAAGAAACAAGGTATATCATGTACAGATACAAATTCCCAATGATGAATGTTATCGATATGTATATCGGAAATGTACCATTAAAATAAAAATTAAAAAAAATATTGTCTTAGTCCATTTGGGCTGTTCTAAAAAAACCTCATAATGAATGAAGGACAGAAGATTAGTTCTTACAGTTCTGGAGGCAAGGATGTCCAAGACCCTGGCACCACCAGACCCAGTGTCTGGTGAGGGCCCACTCTCTGCTTCATAAATGGCGTTTTGCCTCTACCTCCCCACATAGAGGAGTGCAGCCACTCTCTGTGGTCTCTTTGCGAAGGTGCTGATCCTGTTCATGGATGGGGGCTCCATCCTCATGACCCAGTTATCTCCCAAAGGCCCCCAATCTGAGGATTAAGTTTCAGTGTGTGAATTTTGGGGGACACAAACATTTTGACTATGACAACTGTGAATTCAGGAATTTCTTCTCATATTAGAATTTTTATTTTATACTCTTCAAAATGTTCTTTTAGACTTATTTAACATAGTTTTCATTTAAATCACGGATCACTCTTATACATACATAAAAGAGGCAAATATGATTGAAATAGATTGAAGAAGGTATTCCTTAAACATTCTCACATTCACAGGCCTACTTTTCTGAATTATTTTTCGACTTAGGCATTCAAAACACATTTTCCCACATAGTATGGTCCTGGGTACTAGGTAGGGTGGTGGGGGTTGGCTGATGATAGCATGTCAAGAGAGGTACCCGGGAGTGCCTGAGTTCTGCCTCACTAATCACATTCCTAGCAAGCCCTCTAAGAGTCCTGAGGAACATGGCTGAGTAGGAATAGAGGTATCACTTGGCTGTCAGTGCTGCTGCCTTTGATCAAAGGCCTTAGAGCCCATGTTGTGGGAGGTCTAAGTGCAAACATTTAGTTGCATTTTAACTCTTGATTTGGGACTATCCTGCTCAGGCTGGGGGCTCATACGGGAACCTGGGGTCCTCAGGGAGTAGAGGTGTATGGTTTGCACCAGCACACGCTGCCTCGCTAGGTCATGAAACCAGAAAACCTGGTTTTCTGGTTTCTTCATCAAAGGGTGAGCTCAGAGCACCATAGACAGCCACAGGCTGTGGGACCAGATCCATCCTCTGGGCTGGCATGGGTGCCAATTCTGGGAGCCAGGGACAACAGCTTGAGTCTCAATTATGGGGCTGGGTCAGACAGCCCAAAGGAGATGCCTGAAAGGGAGTCAGAGAATCTGTGGAGCGCCATTGTTTTCTGGAAGAGGAAGGTGCTCAGCATTAATGCCCACATTCATCCTACAAACAAAAGAACATTTGGTAAGATGATTCACCTCTCTTCTCAGTCACACCTTCCCTTATCACTTCGCAGGATGCTGAGCAGACAGAATGTATTTAAACCTGCTGGTGCGGGGCCAGTTTCTCATCCCACCTGGATGCTTAGTGTTCTGTTTGGTTTTTGTTATGAGGACACAAGGCAGGAAAGTGGGAATAGGTAGGTATCAGGGTTGGGATATAATCCTTCTCCAGAAACAAGAAAGGAGTCATAAGTTCATGTTGCTAAGTGGCCTTGAGAAACCTTGGCTGAATTTCTTGGTAAGTTCTGAGGAATAGCTGCCGAGAAACTTCTTAGGACAAGCTTGGGGCGATCCCAGCTATCTGTGTTTATCCAAGCAAATGAGGTGGACTGGGAACCCCATAAGGCCAGAAAGATACAGATATGGCTATGTGCCAAAGTGGCTATGACTATGGGTTCTGGAGCTATGGATATCTGGATCTTACTCCTGACTTTGCTACATATTCTAGGACTCTGGGGCCCCAGCTCTTTCTAAACCTCAATTCCATCTGTAGAAGAGAAGGGTAACAATGCCTGCCTTCTGTGGGTATAACTGAGATACATATGTGTTAAGGCTCTCAGCTCAGTGCCTGGCAGGTTTTAAGCACCCGATAAATAACAGTTATTATTAATGCCCAGAGAGGGAAAGGGCAAGGGCAGATGACTCAGCGCAGAACTAGGCATTTACCAGGGAAATTCTTGTTCCTTTCCATTGCTTTTCCCCCACAGCACATTTTACTGTCTACAAAATCTTGATACAGTACTCTCTTTTGCTTAAAATGATATAATAAAGAAGGGGCTAGTGGGCTGTGGTGAGCTAGGGTGTGTGTGTGTGTGTGTGTGTGTGTGTGTGTGTGTGTGTGAATATTTGTACCAAGTCAGGGAAGAAGAGAAGAAGGGTAAGCTTACTAATTCTTTAGTAATTACATACTACGACAGTTCTACTGGCAGGTGAAATGTGTCATTGTGATGTATTCTTTAAAGCTCCCAGCACCTTTCCAGCTGTAAGTGAAACCAATAACTATAGAAAAAATTATGTTTCTGGAAACACCATTGGGAACAGAATGCTACTTTCTGTTCTAAGAGCCTATTATGTCTTCTTGGTCACCAGCACGTCTGCCAGTGGGAACACTCTGGGACTTTATCGAGCTTTTGCCACTATGAAACTGGCAGCAGAACTCTGGTGGCGACAGGCGTCTTTAAGGGAAAGGAACACGGCGAGTGCCATTTCAGGCCAAATAGCCAGTTTTTCTTGGATAAACAGAGTCTGCTTCTGAGGAGTAACTCAGCCAGTTGAGAAATCTGGAAATCCGTACTGCTGGAGTTATTACAGTTGCATTCCAATTGATTTCAGAGGTGGCAAAAGATTGGTGTACCTTGTTTGAAAGTTCCAACTTTCATTCTTTAGTCCAAGAACCAGATAAAAGGCTTTGGAAAGATGTAAAACAAACACCAAGAAGGCTTAGACACCCTTTATCAGAAGACCACAGTTCAGATGGAATGGTGGGGTAGTGTCTTGGTCCCAGATACACTTTACAGGGGAGAAAACTAAGATGCAGAGTGGTAGACTTCTTAATTTTTAATTTGTGGAGTAGTGCAGAGTAAGGTTTGGATTTCCTAATGCTGGTCTGGTTGCTCTTCCCACTAGAAACCAGTTCTCACCTCTTTGGGGTTGCCTACTGTATTTAAGGACAGAGAAGATATAAGACACCCCAACTTGCAGCACGAAGCTGACCACATAGTTAGACCAGCAAGGCATGTACACACAGAGTACTCATTGCATTTGAGGCATGTGTGGACAGACACCACGTGTATGGTGGAAGTTAGAACAAAAGGAGAGATCTCATTTTTGATGGGCCAAAGAAGTTTACTGAGAAGGTGGAATTTCCACTGGGGCCATGAAAAAACGTGCATGATTTGGATGGGAGGAGAGAAGACTATTCCAAGTGAGAAAAAGACATGTTCACAAGAGCAAAGTTAGAAGAATAAGAGGGTGTTTTTGTGAGCCAATGGAAGTATGGCAGATGGAAGCATAGTTTTCCTGTGATCTCAAAATGTTAGACTTGGGAGAGACTGCAGAGCTCATCAAACTTGATTTCCCCATTTTACTCCTGTGATATAAGCTCTAGAGAGTTTGAGTGGCTTTATCCAGAGTGATATGGCTAAGTGTGGTAGATGGGATCAGAATCCCAGCCCATGATCTGCCATTCAGGACATGTTCCACTCTACAATGCTGACTTCGGGGAAGTAGTGACAGTGAGGCAGAAAGACCACAGAGGACTTTGCACGAGATGCAAGATGTTTGTACATTAAACACTGGAGATGTCACCAGAGAGGGTCTGAGGAGGAGGTTGCCACCGAGATAAGGAACGTAGACCCTTCCTACCCATAGCATTAAGTTGCAGATTTGCTGACTCTTGTCACAGAAAAAGAGTTTTCAGATGTGTCAATAAGAGGCATAAAAGAGTAGAGTGTGGGCCCTCAAGGGAGAAAAGTGCATCGTGATCCAGAGCTGGGAGTATTTATGGGGCAAGAGGGGTGTCTGCCTCAGCCTCCTGACAGCTGAGATTATAGGTGTGTGACACTATGCCTGGTTAGCTGTGCCTATTTTTGAACCAGGAAGTGACACACGGTCAGAGTAGGCCTACTTGAAGATGAGACTGGTGACGGTACACACGATGGATAGAAGAGATTGAAGGGAGAAGCCAAGAGATCATGTAAAGAGCAGCAGCCCTAGACTAGCTACGGGGTACTCTAAGCTAGGGTGGTGAGAGGGAAAATGGAGAGGAAAGGATTATTGTGAGAGAGGCTCAACCATCGAATATGAGAGAATAAGGGCACAAGAAAGTCAAAGAAATATTGTTCCAGGTTCCGAGGTCTCCTTGTAGAGGTGCTTTCTAGGTTCTTTCCGTCCTGAACAAGGAATTGGTCAAAATGAGCGAAAAAGTTAGCAAGGTTTTACATTTATTAAAGGTAGAAAAGTAAATATGCCCTGCAGAGAGAGTGTGGGGCAATTAAAGGTACGAAAGGAAGTAAGCACCACAGAGTGCTAGCAGGTGCCTGTGAAAGGGAGAGCATGGTGGCCACGAGGTTAATGGCTGCAGACTTCTGTATCTTCCACTCCTCAGGCTGACATCAGATCGAGGCCATCCCAAAACCTGCTTGGTTTCTTGCCAGACGAATTGAAGATAGCATTCTTTGATTGGGTGTACTTGTCCTGGATCTCTGTAATAGGCAGGTCACACCCACTTGCCCAGCCAGGTGGCCATGCCCTGATTTCCTGCCTCAATATGAGAAATTCAGAACTGACCAGTTGCACATGGAAGAAACTTCCTTATATGATTGCTTAGAAAGTTCCTTATACTCTCCCCCTGGCTTTTACTGCCATTTTCCCTTTTGCTTCTCTCACTCTTTCATTCCCCAAATGTTTTCTGAGCCCTGTAGAAGAACATCCATACTCTCACCAGCAACCAACTGAATGCAATGTTTCTTCTGTTTTCTTGAGATTTGTCTCCTGGAACTCTTCATGGCCAGAGCTGTTGGAGAGAACTGAGATGAAATAAGGAGAACAGCTTGATTATTGAGAAGAAAAGAACCCGATTGTCTGGGAGGGTGTTGAAAAGCCAGCAAGATTTGAAATGGGAGGAGGATCAAAGTGTCTTAGGAAGAGAGAAGGCGGGCCCTGTGCATACAGAAACTCCTGGCCTTCGGGAGAATAAAAGGTCCCAGTGTGACAGCAACAAAGGGCCTCTTTTGTGCATTCACAGTCGGTCAGGGGTCTGAAGGGGTGAGTAGCCTTGGCCCTGGGGCCAGGCAGGGGTAGCTCCAGGCCAAGCTGCTGCCCCCAGGAGAGTGGTAGGCCCTGTGTCAGCATTCAGAATAATTAGGCGCTGAGGCTTCCTCACCGCAGAGGGAGACCCCGACTCTCCAGCTCTCAAAGACTGAGGGCTTGGGCAGTGCGGAGCTGTGCTTCCTGGCGTTGCTTCCATCCTCCAGTGATTCCGACCCCACCCTGACCTTTGCACACCTCTAACAATCGTGATACGTCCTTCTTCCCTTGGCCACTGAGACTTAGCATCTTTTTTTTTTTTTTTTTTTTTTGTGGTGCCGGGGATCGAACTCAGGCCCTTGTGCTTGCAAGGCAAGCACTCTAACCACTGAGCTAAATCCCCGGCCCCTTAGCATCTATTTTTATCCCACAGGTGTAGTCTTACCACCTGGACTCTTGAATAAATTACGGCAAATAGGTTAAACCACACAAACAAACCTAGAGACAGGCCAGAGCTAGATTGAGCAGTTTTCACTCATGAATCTAGGCTGAGTGCAATGATTCTGGGCATATAGAAGATTCCACAATTGTTTAATTTACTTGTGTTTCTGTTTCCTAATACAGTTGTGCCTCAGTATCTAAGGGAGATTGGTTCCAGAACCCCCGTGATACCAACATCAGCGCATGCTTGATTTCCTTATATAAAATGGAGTAGCATTTGCATATAACCTGCACATACATTCCTATATACTTTACATAATTCTTGGACAATTAATAGTAAGTAATATAGGAGCTCTGTCAGTAGTTGCTACGTGGTACTGTTTAGGTAATAAGAAACAGGAAACAAAGTTTGCTCATGTTCGGTCTAGAGACAGTTTTTCCCCCCGAATGCTTTCAATCTGCGGCTGTTTGAATCTGCAGAGGCAGAGACAGTGGGTGCAAAGCATGTGCATGTGGAGGACTCGCAGTATAACCACATGAAAACAGTGCAAGGAAATCCACAAACTCAGTCGTAAAACCTTCCCAAGGGCGGAACTGTGGTGAATATCCTCTGACTGCCTTCTGCACACTCTGAGGGCAGGATGGTTTGGGGCAGCACCGTGGTGCTCTGCAAGACTTGCTCTGCCACTTTTTACAGCGTAACTTTGGGCAAATTTCTGAATTTCTCCGGACTCTGTCCCTCATCTGTAACAAAGCTATCTCCTTTGCATAATTTTAGCAGGATTTAGCAAGGTCCGGCAGAGAGTAGGCAAGTACTACACAGAAGTTATTATTAGGGTTAGCTCTGGATGGGACCAGTTCAATATTTGGGACTTGATGTGGTATTTGATTCTATTGTTCCATAGTTGTTTCCTATGTGGAATTCTGGAAGAAAGGGTTATCAGTGTCAAGGGAATGCAATCCTCATGACAAAGATGATCGGGATAAATATGGTGGGAACGGCCATGACGAATTCATCCTGGAAGTCTGCTTCCTCATCTCACTGTCTTGTACCTGGACACTTGGGATGGACACCTTGTCAGACAGTATTACAGGAAGCCCAGGACTGGGCCCCGCGTGGTCAGGAAAGTCACTTCCCGGGAGAAGAGTCGGTGACTCGTGCAAACGACAAGCTGAGCCAGGAATCTCATCCAAGGTGCTGCCTCCTGCCCAGTGCCTAATGAAAAGGCCTACTCTGCTCCCCGGATCTGAGGCTGGACTTCTCTGGAAGCACAAGCGTGGTGTCAGGGCACCGGTGAGCTTATCGGCTGGCCTGGTTTGGTGCACAGAGCAGTGGGGTCCATCCTCCACGGGAGGTCTGTGCAGCCCAGGGTTTCTCAGAGGCCAGCGGTGGGAACAGGTTCTTCCCTGGAGACTACGAGTCGCACTACGCTCGGAGGAGGCATCGTAGGCATGGGAGGGAAAAGCCACCGAAGCATTAAAGGGGAGGGACAGAATGATTTATGAGAAATCCCTAAATGAACAGAACTTGCTGGCCTGACCTCAACACCAACTGAGGGGCGTGGGAGAGCATTCTGCAAATATTTAAGAGGTACCGATGCCAGAGAACTCGGCGACCGAACCTGGGTGAAAGGGACGGGGAGGGAGGGCAGAGCAGAGGCTGTCAGAAACCCTGCCCAGAGCCACAGGCAGGCAGGGCCTCCTCCCTTAGGGACCCTGGGCTGTTTGGGCATCTCCCAAGGCACATGGCTTTAAGGACTGAGTGTTTCCAGGTTGCAGACTGCATGGGCCAGAGTCACAGGCTCAGATCATTTTTCCTATAAGGAAACCGGACAGAAACACAAGGAAAGACAGGCAGCGAGAGAAAAATGAGTGGAGTAGCTCTGTCCTTTGTTTCCATATCCTGTTCGCCTTGGTGTTCTGGAGCTCAGTGTTATCTGTGTAAGTCCTGGCTTGGTCTGCCTTCTCTGCGACTCCCTGCTTGTGATATCTGCCTGCTTCAGCTGGAGCCTGTGCCTTTCTCACAGCCCTGCCTAACCTTTAGCTCCTTCCCAAGGAGCTAAAGCTTGCTTCGGCCTCCAACGGCCCTATTGTCATTTCTCTCTTCTGAGCCCACAGCACTTTGCAAAGCCACCATACACTAAGGCATACTAATGGTTTTGTGCCATCCTAGGTGAAAATGTGTATTATCTTAATAGTTCCTAAATTTGGCTTTTAGATAACGTGACACCCTGGCTTATACACTTTGCCACTTGGAGATACCTGTGTGACTGCTATCTCCCAACACATCCTGAGAGCATCGGGATCCGTTTCCTTTGTAGCTCCCACAGCACAGCAAACCCTATGTGATCCCAACATTTGGGTTTAATTAAAAGGCAAGAACAACACTAGAAACAAAATGAAGAAAACACATGACAAAATTGGGAAAAATTTACGACATAAGTACAAAGGAAGGACATCTCGAACATAGAAAAATGTGTGTATTGGTCAGAAAAATTCTGATCATTGTAATATAAATGGGGGAAATTATAGTCAATTCACAAAAGAAATGAAACTTATAAATATTTGAAACAATCTCTACCCTCACAACAATCATAAATATGTGGTGGGTGAATGGAAGGGAGGGGAGGGGAAGGGGGGAAGAGGGGGGAAAACCAAGATGTATCATGTACAGGTACAAAATAAACATGTTGATTATGATCATTATGTATGCAATGTACCAATACATGTTCTTGGTAAAAAATAATAAAAAAAATAAAAAAAAAATTAAGTCCCAATTTAACTGGCAAACAGGAAAAGAGTTGGGTTAGTAAGGACATAGAGAAATAAGTACTCTTTTACAAAGCTGGCTTTTAAAAAGTTACTATATAGTTATTTTTTCAAGGATGGGAAAGTGGGAATCTTCCTATCACGAACTACTTATCAAAAATAAGCTATTACCGACTGTACCATACAGGATACGAAAATTCATTTTTTTGACTAGAAATTTAGGTAGTTCCCAAGGTTTGATCTGACTTTAGATTATTTCATAGGATAAAATTGCATTAATCATGTATTAGTTATGTACTGCTGCTTAGCAAATCGTCCCTGAAAACCATATTTGCATAGCTCAAGATAATAGATAGCAAATTAATCTGGTTTCTGTGGGTCAAGAATTTGGGCAAGGTGTAGCAGGATTTCTTGTCTCTCATTCCTGCTGTCCCAGCTTCATCTTAAAGACTGGAATCCTGGGCTAGAATCGCCCACAGTCACACTCACATTTCTGGCATTGATGTGTAGCTAGGCTGTCAGCTGCGGTCTCTCCATGCAGCCTCTCCACGTGACCTGGGCTTCCTTATAACAAAGAATCCAAAGGCAAATGAGAAGGATATTGCTGCTGTAACTAATTACCACAGACTTAGTGGCCCAAGTCCGGGCCACCTTCTCATGTGGCTTCCTCATGCCCTCTGGCCCTGCAGAGGCTCAATCCTAGAAATACTCTTTCCATTTTTTGTGGACAGTCACATCAGCTTTTTGACTTGGTGGATCAGAGCACTGTTTCTCTCACAATAGGCAGTTCCAAAGGTGTGCTCACCAGGTGTCCTATAGTCCAGCATTCTGTCTCTACCATGGCTCAGTAATATGTCCAGAAGTATTCTCCAACACTAGATCCCTGCACCAGAATCCCAGTGGCTTCCACTGTGGCTTTCCACTGGGGCTCGTCATAATCCTGGGCTGTACCTTTCCTCAGTCCTGACCCTTCCACACCCCCACACCCCAGGATCTGCCTGATCACATAGCCTGACTGTCGAGGCATTAGGTACCAGGGCCTGGACCTACTGCAGAGGCCTTTTCTATTCTGGACCCCTCTCAAGGATGGAGAGATCTCCCATGTAGTCAGCCCTCCACATCCAGGCTCTGCATTAGCAGATTCAACCAACCACAGGTCATATACTATGTAGCTAGGCCTACTGAGGTGGGAGATTAGGGCAGGGCAAACCAGTTAAGTAAGTATGAAGAGGTTGTCATGGAGACCTGTGGTACGTGCACTGAACACAGACTCTGGGATGAGTACGTAGTTTCCTGAACTCTGGTGGATCAGCCAGAAAAATTCCATTTTTGATTCTTCATTTACATTTGGTGTGAAACCAAGCAAGCCTTTAATAGGATGGCTTAGATCTGATGCCAGGCCAAGTGAATGTCTGATGGCCTTGCTTGCATGGGAGAAGCAATCTAGGAATTCCATACACAAGAGTCCTGCCATTATTCCTCCTTGCTGCTACGAATCTCCTCACCGGCCTGCTCTCACTCTGTATAGTTTATCTGTTTTCCACCTTCAATAAATGTAAATGCTCACTACCTTTGCCATGTGTCTTGTCCAATTCTTTGTTCAAACACCAAGGAAATGCAAAGAATCTCTTCAGGTCTCCAAAGCCCGTAACAACTGGAACCCTAAAGACTCAATCGAAGTGGCGGCTCCCTGAATCCTCCCGGGGTTTATAAGGCATCTGTGGAGAGCCTGTGTCCTCCCAAAGCATCGTACCCGTCCTTCCTGACTGGTATGAGCTTGCTGACATAAGCGATCCCTGTGACATGCAGGAGCTGTCCAAGCAGTTGGGGCTCCTCGGACTGTGTTGTGACAGAGGGAGAGTTAACATAGCCCTGCGGCAAATCTGGAAAGGTGTATTATTTTCTGTCCCACATAAGTGCAAACTGCTCTGATTCTCTCTTTTTAAACAGAGTGAAAAACAACGTACTTGCAAAAAATCACTGATTGCATACTCCAGGGTCTCGTTAATCTGGGCAAGCAATAAGATCTCCTTGGACACACCAGCAGCTGTCAGGCTTTCTACTTCTTTAGGCCAGTGGTAGAGTAGTAGACATCATTCTCCAGGGCTCACTGGTTTCTGCAGGGGCGGTGCTAGTGAATTAGCTGGAGACCTTATAGGGACTACAGATCCAGAAGCTTTTTGGTTGTTAATGGTGACACTTACTCCGCCATCTCTCCTCTCAGAGATAGATGCTCAGGCTTGGAGGAAGGGTAGCATTTTGGGGATAACAATTTAGAAGTTACCAATTAACCTTTTCTACTATTCTCTTAGCTCTTAGCCCATAACCCAGATGCCCACTGTAGGAGTTAATCCAAGAGTGGAGAATAGTAATTACAATTATATTCTGGGGATTGTACATGTCCGTGTCCACTTTGAGCTCCATTTCAGCCAACACTACATTTATTTCTTGATTCCAGAGAGCTTGGATCTAATGGGGTGGAGTGGGGAGAGGTGAGGGGTGGCCCAGCACCTGTGCAACATGTTTTGGGTCTCCAGGTAACATAGACAATACAGTTGGGGCCACAGGGCTGCACTCATCCACTCACCTGAACCTGAGTAATGCCCCCAGGCCAACCCCCTGACCCTTGTCCTGAGGCTAACTACACAGAGGCAGAGATAAGAAAGGCAAAGACCTCCAAGCCTGCTCTAGAAAATTCCAACATTCCAAACCAGGACGCATGTGCGCTGCACCTGCTGGCATGACCTGCAGTGACCTTTCTTTGCCTGGAGCTCACTGAAGCCTCATGCATATGGACTGAGTCTCATACATCTGATTATAACAGAGTGAAATATGGGAAAGGACATGCGCAGTAGATACAGCTGACATGACTCAGCACCCTGACAATCATGTTGTCAAGTAAGCTCTGGAAGACCCCAGTGTGGGGCAGCCCAGGACCTGTGCAACCTTTTAAACCCCCAAGCATCTGTGTCCCCAAGCACCTGTGCCATTTTCCTTTCTTTTTTTTTTCCCCTTTCTTTTTTAAGCATGAGCCTGCTCACTCTGAGTGTACCATTCTGCCTTAATAAATGTTGCTGGCAGCCTTTGTGTGCCTTGTCCAATTCTTCATTCATCGCCACAAGAACATAGGAACTTGTCTTGGACCGCAACACTTTAGGTAACACAGATACGGATGTCAACTTATACCCTATGTATCTTGGAAAATTCTAGTTATTTCCTTTTCCTCGTCTCCAGTTACACAAGAAGACTGCTTGCAAGACCCTGTGAGGAATTACACAGTGGGTGTTTGCTGTGGTGGGCAAAATCTCTCCCCCTAGGAGTTTAGTCGTGTCTCCAGTACTTTTCTCGGGGTCTGGAAATTCAGAAAGGGATTGAATTTCTTATTGGAATGACTTTCACCTGTTGTTTACTTGCATCAAGTTTAACTGCGAATCCTGTATTTTCATTTTTTAAATCTAGTAAACTTGGTCCCCAACAATCTACTTAGCTATTAGTGGCCCAGAGGAAGAGCGGGGTTTTCTGTGGAGAATGAGCCTCTTGGGTCTAGACTCTGGCCTCACATGTAGCCACCCCAGCACAGTCATTGCCCTCTGCCTCTTCATGCCTTCCCTGCCAGTACAAGTGGAGACCATCATTTTTCCGTGGTTTTCAGTGCTGTTCTAAACTGTTGGCTCCAAGCCCTGGGCTCCCTCTTAGGGAGTGCGATCCATTAGTCAGAGAAAGTGAACTAAAGTCAATTACTGTTTGCTTACCTAGTTAATATTTTGGCCACCTTGATCAAATGCCTTCAACATGCAATTCCCGGAGCACTCCCCTGGCTCCTGCTGGTACATGAAACTATTTCTTAGAATTCTTTCAGTGCACTGTTCTGTCCTCCCCTATCAGACACAGTATGTGTCCAGCTGGACTATGCTGGGATTTATTGGTTTATGCTCTAGTTATTGGCCTGGCAACCAGGAGAGACGGTGAAATCAGTGGCTGATAAGGCACCCGTTGCCTTATGAGGAAAAGAACCTGCAGCATCTTCCAGCTGCCTGCCGGAGAAGTGTGAGTCACTTCTGAAAGCCCAGAGGGTCTGGGCGGAGGACAGGACCACAGGGTCCACAGGAAGTCCCCATACTGCATATTTCAGGGTCTCAGGTTTGCCCTTCATGGCTCTGGCTCTTGAAGAAGAGATCTGTATTGGCTAACTATTCAAATGTTTCTGGAGCTCCGTGACTCTAATCGTTAGGCATCCCGACAGTCCGTTCCTTCATTACAGGAGATATGAAACCCTTTGTGGGCTCCCATGAGGCCTGTGGCTCTCACACTTAGTCACTATTTGTTTGTAGTCTTCAGTCTCTATCTCTTTTCAGGGCATCTGTGCAATTGATTAGTAATTGGCCAGCTCTGTTATCTATGTAGACTCTTTCCAGATTTGAAAAACCTCTGAGGGATTCTCGTGAACTGGGACATTACCCGGGGTAGCACTGTTGAAATCTGTAGCACTGTGAGCCATTATCTTGTATTAGACACCATCTGTGTCTCATCTACCAAGGAGGATGGTTAGGTGAGCCCCATCGAGTCTCAGATCCCCATTTAGCCATTTCTTTCTTCTTGGGCCATCCCTAGAATGCCTCATGTTAGCAGTGTACTCTGAGATGCAGGTACCAAAGTAAGGTTAAAGAAAATGAAGACAAGAGCTGGAGGAGGCTGGGACAGCTGTCAGTTTGTAGTCTAGATTTGGCCCCAGTGGAAGGTGAGAAGAAAGGAAATAGGGGTGACAACTTCTTAGTCTGTAGTAAAGTCCTGGAGAGTTTGGCAAGGCCGGAGGGGAGTGCTCAAGCCAAAGTGCCTTGTCAGGGATGCCCACATCTAGGCACAGGCCTGCTTGGGCTTCCTGCTGTGCTGGCTTGTTGGCTAGGAACAGCTGTAGGAGTGTGAGTGGCCTCCGGGCGACAGTAGGAAGGATGTTCAGAGCACAGGAGCTGGGGCTGCTGGTTAGTTATTCTCCAGTATTTGCAGACATAGGAGGCGCATTTCCATGGTTTCTGCAGGAACTGTGTCTTTCCGTTTTCTAGGATTTCTTTTCCTCAGGTCAGAGACTCTACTATCATGACCCTTCCTTCTTCTAGAAGTTCTTAAGGAGACCCCACACCTTTAACTTGGTCCTATTGGCAGCTTATTGTATTTGGTCTGTGTTATAATTTGATTTTGTCTAGCTATATTATAATTTGAAACTTCTTTCCTGAGTATGGAGACTGGAGATAAGAATCCTCTTACTTAAACTCCTTTTAAATTTAGAGTGAAAATTGATATTTCCCCCCTAAACTTGTCTTTTTTACGGTATCATATAGAGTTGACAAAATCTAGTTATGTTTTCAACATTCTGTCCAAGTTTACAAGTTCATTAGATACATTTTCTATCTTCCCAGTGACTGCTGGCTGCAACTATATCAAATATTTCAGTACCATGTAGCACAAGCTGTCCTTTTTTTTTTTTTTCTGGCCACCGTAATAATTTCCCTGTCATTTTTCTAACCTCCATGTAACATCCAGTTTCAATACCCAGTGTCGTATCGTTTAGGTTTTTGTTTTAGAGTAATCTATTTCTAAGTCAGTAGTATCAATTTCTAAGTCACTTAATTATTGCTTCGGCAATAGTGCATAACAAAGAATCACATGATCCTGGACACCACCAAACGTTTATTTAGCTCATGATTCTCTGGGCTGGGTCCAGCTGGGGCAGCTCTGCTCCGTGTGTGGTTCGTCCTTCTCATGGCCCAGCAGGCTAGCTGGGGACATTGACATGAGTGCGGGAGTACACGTTAAATTGCTTAAGTGCTTCTCTTGGTTACTTTGTGCTTGCTAACATTCCACTGGTCAAAATAAGTCATGTGGCCAAGCTGAAAGTTAAGGGCAAGGATATACTCACTTAGAAAGATGGAGAGGATTTAGAATGAATATTTCCAAAAGATAATCTCTTCGGCCACGAGTCCTCACCTTTTCAATCTTTGTTGCAAACTACATTTCCATTTTAGGGTCTGGAGGTTTATTTTACTTTAAAATATTATTACTATTATTATTCTAAAATATTATTGAAGTAAAACTAAAATTTTCCCAGAGCCTAAAGGTTGATTTTTGCAAACACCTATGAGGCTGTCTCCCATAATTTTTGGAGTCTACCTCACTATTTAAGGATGCAGATAAAGAGATGTTGTGCACATTCTGTATTCTGAGAAGACTTCTACCTAGGTGCCCTCGTTCTCTCCTTCAGGATTCCAGTTGCAGCTCTCAACATCCCTTGCAGTCTACTTCCCCCTGCCCCCGTGTATTTTCTGGAATACACTTGCCCTGTGCTTTTTAAGGTCATCATTGCTGATTACTGACTCCTCGTTCAGAGTTGTGTTAAATGCCTTGAATATGATAACTTACTGCATCTTCATCACACTGGGTGAGATTGGCTTTGTTTGTACCATTATCATAATCTCTTCTGGATGGAGAAGTGAGTCAGAGGGATTTGAATTTGGGCTTATCTGACTCCAACACTAGTTCTCCCATCTGTATCGGTTCTGCCTCTCTCTGCTCTTCCATCAAAACAGAGGCATCTCTGTTGCTCGGGACGCCCTTTAGGTCCAATGACATTGAGGAAACAGCTAACTGAAAAGAACCTCATATAGACTGCTACAGAGGAGTAAACGGCATGATGATGTTTTGCTTTAGCTTACGATCGAGTCTCCGCAGGAAGAGCAGCTTGCTAAGGGCCAGTTCCCGAGAGCCAAGAGTGCTCGCCTCCGCATTTGGTGTGTTGAGATGCACCAGGGGCAAGGGAAAGGAGAGAGTCACCTCCACCAGGTGTCCTTTTCCTTCTTTCTAGCTGATGAGTGCCGCTCAAGGAGGCTCCACACCGCACAGCTGGAGACGGGGTCGCTGGATGAGGGCGGTGAATGATTTATTTTCCAATTAACAGAAGGCCGAGGGATTCCCTTTCTGAAGTTCTGTTTGGAGTCTCAGGCCACCTCTATATTGCAACTGAAGCAGGCACCCCCACCCCCACCTGCTATGGCAGTTCTTCTGAGCTGTCTTATCTTTGCTTGGTAATTCTTTGGTACTGCCTTGTTTATGGGCCAACCACCCAGGTCTTTCAGGAAAATCGTTAGCACTATCACTAGGGAGCTTATCTTCAGTGCAGCCTCAGAGGCTCCTCATCTTCAAAGTACACGGTTTCACGGGCAGAATGGGGTAATAGATGTGAGAGTGTTATAAAAAAGAAAGGAACCCAAAGCATTGTATCTCTTTATGTTCCTTGCCCGGTGGGTATCTCACAGACATAAAGAGAGGTGGGCTGGCCAAAATAAGTGGAGCTGTTTGAGTAATGAGGACTTCGATTTAATTTAGAAGTGGCTCTTCCTGTAGGGATCGATTAGGAGCCACGGTATGAAGATCTCTCAGGGTTCAGAGAAACACAAAAGTGAGGTCCTTGCAACACTGGAGACTTGTACACAGAATGGCTTGTAGGGTGGAAGGATGTCCACAATGACACTCCTCCTGACTGACACTTGTTTCCCTTTGACGTCTCAGCTCATCTGCCCTCTGGTTGAACACACTCAGGGATGGCGAGTGCCCTCTACACTGAGTCGCAGCTTTCTCTTCTTGGATACATCTGCCAAAATGTTCTTTGATGTGTCGTGTCTCCATTGCCACCAGCTCCAATCCATCACATGCCCAGTAGGTGTCAGAGACTCATGATGTGGTTCGGGGGTGAAGTATGTGGGGTGTGATGGGGGAATGACAAAGAAAGGGCTTCTAGCACTTCCCTGGGCAGAAGGAAGAGAGGGAGGCAGAAGAGCGTGGAGAGCCATGGAGAAGGAGACACACAGTCACCTGCAGTCAGCTGTGCACTCAAGAGTCTCCTGGGACTGATGAATGAGACACATTCATCCCAATGACTGCGTTCATAAATGGCAACCCCCAGCAGGAGGCTGTATTTCCCCCAATGGGGGTTTACAAGGCTTGGCTTTGGCCATATTGCACTGATTCCAGAAACATGATGGAGTAGAAGGGAAACCAAGAGGGGGAATGGGGCAGGGGGAGGGGGACTGAGATTGAACAAGAGACAAGAGGGACAGGAGGGACTCCAGACAGGGGAGGGGGAGCCATGAGTTAGGTAGAGAGTGAGGAGAAAACCAAAGGGAAGTGTCGTGGCAGGTTATTTTAGCTGGCAGCGTCTGAAGCCTGCCCTGCCTCTCTGCTGTAGGTCTTATGTCGCTTCTCCAGACTCCTGGACCTACCTGGGCACCCCGGTGCTGGTGTGGGACACAGGGCAGTGGGGACAGAAAGAGGGGAGCTGCGGGTGTTTCCGTCATGGATGCTGTGACCCGGAAAGCCTGGGGTCCCCTGACAGCCACAGGAGTGGACCTCTCCTCCGGCAGTCTTGGCCATGGTGTCCCTCTGCCCTGGGCCTCTGTAGAGAGGCTCCTGGAAGCTGAAAGGCCAGCTGTGGCTGATCCAGTGCAGCCCAGGAGAGCGAAGCAGGAGCACGTGCAGTCAGCCAGTGGTGGGCCACATCTGGATCCGCTTCTGAGACAAGCCAAGAGAAACGCCAGGCTCATGGCCTTTCCTGGGGCTCGGGGACAGGCCGGGTGGAGTGTGTGGGTCACGGACCGGGGCCAAGTCTGCAGGGTGGCTTTCTATTTTGTTTTTAAATATTTCATCGGTGAAAGTTGTTTGGAAAGCTCTCTCCTAAAGCCTGTGCAGCTTTACATTTCTCCCTGTCCACTAAGTCAAGGGCAGGCGTGGCTCATGGACTGTGCCGTGGGCCTCAGGCTGCGGTGGAATGGGGGCAAGCGAGGTCTGGGCAGTGCTGTGGCTTCGATGGCATGGGCTTCGATTGAGACTTGGCTTTTCATTCACCTTGAGGGTCTGCCCACATTGACCACCCGGCAGCCTGAAGTAAACGTAGAGAAATTTTATCTTTTTGTCCTCCCTTAACTGAAGCCACCAGGTGCCAAGCCCAAGTCCATGGTAAAAATGTTTCTCATGTACCCAGGGTCCGGGAAGACAATTAGACGGTCTAAACGGAGAAATGTTGTGTGAGCAGAAACAACCAGTGTGCACACTGCAGGGAGGCTGTGGAGAGAGCTAGGACATGGTCCAGGGACCTCAAGACCTCCCCCCACACCAGCATGGCCAAACCTCAGTCAGAAGCCAAGAAACTGGGGTCGGTAGGAACCAAGTTCAACCTGCAAGACTTTCAGTTTGTACAATGAGCTGCAGAAAGTGGAAAGCGAGTGAACTAGTTCAGTCTCATGGTCTAATGGATAGGACAGATGGGCACATACAATCTACAGTGTACAGAAGGGCACATAAGTGGTAAGTATTGTGTGGACAGGGTATTATGGAGGGGAGATGAGCAATGAGGAAGATTTTCATAGAAGAGATGGCCATCAGTGTGCAATTTTGGATACTGACTGGCTTGACAGTGCATAAAACTTTCCATACATTAATTAGATACACAGTTTTGCAGTAGCAAATGTAAGAAAGATGGAGAAACAAATGCCCATCTACTGCTTAGTGTTCTGAGTATAAATAGGTGTAACTAATGTGGGAAGCAATTTTATACTCACAGTTCAAAATTCTAGGAATTTACATTGTAGACATACTGACACACAGGAGCAGGTGTACATGGACAGGTTACCCATTATACAATATTAGTAGCAGTGAAAGACCAAAAACAACCTAAGTGTTCACAATAGAAATCAGATTAGAGAATTAAAGGATATAGAAGCAATGGAATCCTGTGTAGCCATTAAAAGGAATAAGGTAGATCTATGTGAGTTGACATTAAACAAAACCTCCAAGGTATAATGTTAAGTAAAAAATAGAGCAAGGCAGGCCTGGGGTAGAGCTCAGTGGTAAAGCACTTGCCTAGCATATATAAAACCCTGGGTCAATCCCCAGCATTGCATAAGAATTAAAAATTAAAATAAAACAAGGTGAAGAATGGTGTGTATAGCATACTCTCACTGAGTGACATTGAGTGTGTGTTTGTGTGTTTAAATATGAACAGAAAATCTTCAGAAGGGTGCACAGTAAACTGTTCACTGTGGTTGCTTCAGGAAAAGTAGATTGAGCGTTCAGAGTGGGAGACTAACTGTTAAAATATTTTAAGTAATTGTTAGATGTATCATATTTCTAGAAGAGTGTATAAAACATATGCACCATCTGAAAAGCAATTATAAAGCATACCAGACTTAATGTATATTGTATAATAAATTCTGGAACTCGGAATTTTATACCGTCTGCATATAGTAATCTGTTACTTTTCCTACTGAAAATAATCTCAGTGAGGTGGTCCAGGACATTCCTTCCTCTCCTGTTTCCTGAATGGACAGTGGGGCTGAGAGCTCAGCGGGAGAGCCTGATGTGTGTCCGAGGACAGCAGTGTGTGTCCAGGCGGAGGAGCACAGTCAGGGAGGAGTAAGACAGAGGGCCATGCTAGGCCCCATGCTGAACTTGGGCCAGCCAGCCTCCGTCTGGAGTTCCTCTGTTGGCTTTGGAGGACTCTTGAATATCTAGGACGCTGATGTGATCAAAGTGTTACAAAGAGGAAGTAAAAGCAAATGTGCTGATGGTCAGCAAGCTTCCCAGCCCAGCAGACTAGTGTGGGCACAGGGAAGAGAAGTGGGCTGTCTCCCCTCTGCTCTCCTAGTTAGGAACGAGAGCAGGCATTCACTGATGGCCCCACGACCAGACAGGAATCGTATCTCCACTTCACAGGTGAGGAAGTAGACTCTTAGACAGGTAAGTGATTTGCTGAAGGTCACGCAGCTGGTCAAGGGCAGAGAAGGGATCTGACTCCACGCCTGCCTGGTTGTGACGCCTGAGTTCTTGCCCAACTCTGTCTGTCTTTCCTCTTCCCCTCATTTTGTCCGGCAACTACTGAAGGACTCTCCCACATGCATCTTGCTCTGGAGCTGGGTATTTTCCTGTCTTTTGCTGACATTGGCCATGCCACTAAGATAAATGTAGAGTGAATGGCGAGGTAAACACCCACAACATCAGGAGTCACCAGCTCCTCTTGCTGCCATCACCTGCCTTCTGTCAATCATGGAGGCCCTCCGTGGGCATGGGAATGAGGAGGTTGGGGGGATCGTCCTGAGCACAGCCCTGCTTATGCCCTTCTGTGGTCCTCCAGTGAGGGTGGGCAGGCCTTGATGCACATACCTGAGCTTTGCTGGGTATCTACATGTAGCATGCAACTTTTGAAGAAGGGAAGGAGTAATGGGTTTGCACCCTCTCCTATCCCTGCTTCCCCAGAGACATACAGTTTTATTTTTCAATCTTGTACATCCAACTTATGAGCATCATTTCCTGGTGTCTGACACAAGGGCATGACTCCCTGGTAAGATTTGGCTGTGTCTTGCAAAAGGAAAGACATACAGGTACCATAGCATGGCCCGGCTCTGGCTCTGACCATTGGATCAACCTGCAGAAGGCTGCACAGAAAGGGTGAACAGCGTGATTGTGTGCACAGTCTTGGTTTGATCCAAGGGCCTTCTTTGTCATGGTGAGTCCCCTGGCTGAAATAGGGGCCCACGGTGTTGCCTTCCCTTTCTGGGAGTGGGGTGGGAAGAACCAATGTAATTGTCCTGACTTGTATCTCCAGCCAACCCCCAAGCACAGCTTCAGTCCCTGACAAAAGTAATTCTTCCTTGGACAGTAACATGTGGGAAACATGCCAGTTTGAGCCTATACTGCGCATTCTTTTTCTTGACAGGACAGAGCTCAATGAATATTTCACCTTCATAATCTTGGCTGCAGCCGGGGGTTTGCAGAGCTGTCTAAATCCAGTTTATCAGCAGGAATAAATGCCCGCAGACCTAAAGAGGAGGAAGCAGAACTTGGCTCTGTGGGACTGATGATTTATGAAGGAACACCAGGCTGGGAATGGATGAGGCGGGGGGAGGCAGAAGTCTGTGGGATTCTACTCACAACCTATAAAAGCAGCAACATGTACTCTAACGAGAGATCATATTCCAAGATACATTTCCTCTTGTGAAGGATAAGGCTTCTGGCATCCATCACTTGGTGGGGACCGAGGAACTGTGGGGACTGCAGCTGCCTTTGGAGTGCAGGTGTGGGATGGACCCAGAATTGGATCTGCAAGAATCGGGGCCTAGAGATCACATGCTCTTTCTCTTGGCTGTCCACAGCCAGCCTTGCATGACAGCCCATAGCCTGAGAGGCCTTGCCCTCCTTCCATCCAGAGGCTCCTGAAACCCCTTCCCTTCGGAAACCATCTCGGGGGAAGCCTATCAAAGGGCCCTGCCTTCCCCAGGTACTACTCAGATCCTTAGATGGCCACATCAAACCAAGTCTCCTACTTGTATCTGTAGCCTTTTCTTCTGTCTCTGACAGCTGCAAGGTCACTTCCTGCAGGTGGAATCCCAGATAATAAACTGTGTCTCCCCGAGACCAGGAGATCTGGAGTCAGGCTGCTTGGGTTGGCATCTTATCTGCCTCTTCATACTTGGGTGATTTGGGTGAGTTTTTTTTTTTCTTCTGTACTACAGTTTTCCCATCTGTAATATTGGGTGCAGTGATGGCCCACTTAAGCGTACCGCATTGTTGAATGAATGAAATGGCACAACAACTTAGCTCAATACCTAACACACAGTTATTGCTCGTTACCTGGAGACTCATCGAATGATAACGATGACAATCATGACCGTGACAATTATGATGATAAGAGAAGCAAGATTGTGTAGTCACTGACAATACTGTGAACAATGATTATTTTGAACAGCAAAGAAGTTTTGTAGATTCTGTAACTTGGTCTTCATATGGTTTTGGGAAAATTGTCTTCCTTTCAGTGCCTCAGTTTCCTCACTTATAAAATGGGAATAATGATAGGCATGTCACATGACAGTGAGCATGTAACGTGAGATAATGTGTGCAGTGTGTGGAATACATAATGAATACCTGGATATTAATGTCTTTACCCCACTCCTTGCCTCAGAAGTTTCTAGGGTCTATCTCAGACCTCTTTCTTTTTCAAGATCTGTTGAAGATCTGTCCCCTCTATAAATTCTCCCCACTGTGAACTTCTTGATGAAATATTTTGTCATGTGCTGTGTGTCTTGATTAATTCGAATTTGTCGCCTAAGGTAGGGATAATCTCTGAAGGGCGCTGTTTGCCCTAAATGCTCCCTTTTCCTCTTAAGGAGCACATTCCTTCAAAGCCTACTGTGTGGGGACCAGGCAAGTCGGTTGACTTTCCCTGTATGGGGAGCCAGCTGTTGAAAGAGGTGAATGGGGAGATTTCCGGAGCCCCATCGCTCTTGGGCTGGCTTTCTGTTCTTCCTCTGCTTTCTTTCCCAGTCCATCCCATTCTTCCAGTTCTTAAGAACAGCTGCAATTCCAAGAGACTATGAGAGAGAAACATGTGTGATTCTTATAAAAAGGAGAAAAGGACACTGAGAAAGGAAGGGGCATGGGATATTCATTTGTTTATTATTTTTCCCAGTCAGTGAACTTTTGTGTGACTGTTGGGTTCAATTCACTGTGTGTAGCTCTGAGAGGGAAAGAAAGTTAGGAAGAGGAACAGACTGATTCCCTGTCTTTAATAAATTTATAGCCTCGGGTCGCTGAGTTGGCAACTCTAGGTCTAGCTGACCTGCTAGGCTGGAATCCTGTTACTCTGATTTTCGCAAGTAATGAAGTGACTTCCCTCGGACCCATGGAGTTATCCAGCAGATGTAGATGTGATTTGCTTCCCAGATAGAACGAGGACTCTTTTAAGGTGGTTCTCTGTTTAATCCACTCTGTGGATCGTGCTCTGTAGATCGTACAAGACCTGACAAGTGGCAGACTCGATAAATGTTTGTTGAATGAACAAAGGGAAGAATGAGGCATTAGAGAGGTAGAAGGGCCTGTGCAATTAAGACAGAACTCTACAGTGGCAGGTGACTGTCTCAGAGCCTAGGAGGAAGTGCTGCCCTGCGCCAGCCTGTGGTTACAGCAGTTGGGCTCGGGCTCCGGAGTGCGGCTCAACAGACAATGAGAAGAAGCAAAAGCTTTCTGATCAGCCCGCTCTGTTTGGATTGGCAGGAGGTTTCCCGACAGAATTAGTGCCTCAGATGTGAATATCAGGCATTCCACAGGAGAGGACGCTTGCTGGCTCTGTCTCTGACTTTGATGTGGAGCACATGGCCTTGCTATTGTGCCTGCAAGAGAGCAGGGGAGAAAAGTGTGCAGGGATTTGCTGTGCTGGCGAGTTTTTAGTCCTTCTTGGTCCTTCCTGTTGGCCCAAACTTGTCCCTGTGTGGTTGGGGGTCTGGATAGCAGGTTCTAATCCAGGCTGTGCTATTAGCCAACTATATGACTTTGGGAAACTCATTCCACCTCTCTGGGCCTCAGTGTTCCCATCTATTAAATGACAGTGCAGATGAGATGATCCTCAAGGCCTCTTCTCCCATTTTATGAAGATTTTTTGTTTGGTTAGCCTGTAGTTGCAGATCCTGGCCGGGAGGCACTGACATTTTGATGTACCTGGAGGAGGTGAGGAAAGACAGATGGGGTATCGAGAAAGGGGGATATAAAACTGCAACCTGAAATGGAACCCGAGTCTCCTTTTCTCCGTCCTTTGGGCTTGTCACTCTCCCCACTCTGTTTTTGGCTGTCCTTTACTCCACCCACCAAAGACAATCCCTGCGGAGATGGCAGACGCTGTGGTGGAAGCACAAAGACCCCTGGACCAGGTTTTGGTTTTCTCGTCTTCACAGGGAGGTCAGTGCCACCTCCCCGAGCTGCAGGCTGTGAGGATTAAGGGAAGTCATCTATGCCCCACATCTGGTAAACCGTCAAACACCACATAAAAACAAGGACTTGTTATTTTGGCATAGAGCTGGCTTGGATGGGAAAAATATTAGCCAATAGCACTCTATCAGGTAGCCTCCTTGGGAGCGATTCAGTACGAGGGATGCTTCTCCTGCACCTGTCAATGGCCTGACCGCCAGCAGCCTGTTGCTTTTCTCTGTCCCTGGGAAACAGAAACACGGTGGACCAGGTTTTCATTTCTTTGAATGCTTCTCCAATAGTAACAAAAATCTTCTCCGTGTGATTTGGCTTGTCTTATTAAGCATGTGCAGCAGTTTCTCCGGGTGCCGAGAATGAGAATTTTCTCTTGATCCCTGGAGCAAAGAGGTCCTGGGAGAAGATGACAGAAGGGGTGTTTGGTGTAAAGTTCTTGTTTGTGATGGTGTCAGAGGTGGAGGTACGGAGACAGGGACCCTGAACAAAACCGAGTTACTTAACACTGTTCTGGTTCTTGACTTCTGCACTGAAGCGGCCTCGGATAACATCTAGTTGAGTGCTTCTCTTAGGCAGAGACTTGGGGCCTGGCTGATGTCACTCGACTCATTTTGAAAGGAGCAGGGTCTAGAATCCCATCTCTGGACGTGGTTCTAGCGCTCTTTCCGGTGTTCCATGTGGATCCTTTTCTCTTGTTTTTCCCACTCATTCCTCACAATGCCCTCCACTGCCGTCCTTCTGCTTCGCTTTCCTCAGCCCACGTGGCGTAACTCTCAGGATGGAAATGGCTGTGTTGGTGGGGCAGGCTGGCTCTTGGTCAAGGCGGGGTGGTCTTCTCCAAGCAGTCTGGGTGCATTCTCAGGGCATCAGAGAGCCCCTGGGGCACTGTGTGCCTCTGCTCAGAGATCCAGCGGCTGCAGGAGTCAGAGGCTACATCCATGGGCCCTGCCTAAGGCATCAGACACGATCTTTGGTACTACACTACCTGCCTTGGACCACAAGTGTGGTCCAAGTCTCTCTCCTTGAGCTATACCTTCCTATACTGCTGTCTCACTTCCCCATGGGGCATCCCAAAGTCAAAAGTCAGGCCATGCCCTGTCTGCTCCTCAGGTCTGTTGGGATGCACCCAGATTGCACTGGCTTAACTTCAAGTGCCCATTTCAGCCCAACACTGTGTCGGCTTGTCTAGGGGAACTCACCATGGGGAGATCTCTCCCTCAGGAAAGAGCCAACTCTATTTATTCAGATGAGAACAATTTTCTCCCCCTTGCACTTTCAGCAAGTTTGACCTCAGGTCCCCCTACTCTGCTGCCAAAAGCAACAAAAGGCAAAGGGAGGAGGTAGAGGCGGTGGAGGGCGGGGAAGACAATTCATGATAATTGAGCTATCAGCCAGGCTCTAGGGTTCCCGGATCTGGTGTACTTCACTGCCCACAGTTTGCAGCTAATGGGGAAGGGACCTGTTTTATTTCCTAATCACTCTAAGAGATAGTTGTGCTCAGAGCTTGTGGGATGGCTCTTGGTTGAAGAAGCTTTTGACTAGCTTCCTCCATCACCACACCTTCCTCCAGGGCTGGGCTGTAACTGCCTCAGTTCTGTGATCAGGAAACCAGTCTGTCATTTGAAGGTGGGTGGGTGGGAGTATCATGGAGCCTCAGTGCTGTGCTCTTTGGTGTGTCAGAGTGAATAAGTTAGGGGATAGTGTCCACGCACACCATCCAGAGAGCAGTTCAGCTCTCACCTGAGCACGACCCTACCGGCTTTGTTAGCTCCTCACTCTTCTGCAGTAGCTTCCCTGTGGGGAGATGGCTGAGCTCATTGTCTTCATGGAGGAGCATTCCAGAGCACTGTCTCTTCTGGCCTCTCACTGTCTAGGCATGTCACGAGAATAGACAAGTGTGGATTGTGTGGTGCTCTGATTGGACCTGACTCCCTATGGCACTGAGGCCAAACTGAGCATAAGACTGGAGATGCGCTTCTCTTCCCTGAGATGTGGAAAGCTTGAGACCCCATCAGGTGGGGGAAACACAGGGCAGAGCAATGAGCAAGTTCCTGTAGATGCATGGTCATGTGGATGCCAACACTAATATTGTTTGAAAGCAGTTCCGTCTCCCAGTTTCATGTTTAAGGACTTCCTTGGTATTCATCTGCTATGCTTTCATTCCCACTTCACATTATTCTCCCTGTCCCAACCCTGACTCAGACCCAGATTCATACTTCCATGAGCACAGGGGCACTTTTAGATGCCTTTATCATGCTGCCTCTCTGCCTTCGCTGCCCTTTCCTCAGGTCTCAACCACATTTGTAAATGAGACTGGATTATACTCTGCTCTTCCCTAAGCCCTTTGCATGTCTCTTTGACACTTCTCTATGTCTTCTACTCTTCTCTATACTTCCTTTATAGCACTGAGGACACCCTTGTCTTATGTTGATTTCTCTCAGATAGTCTTCTTTGTTCCACAGGACATTGAATCTCTGCAGGCACAAGCACAGGGCCCTGTTAATAGGTAAAAATAATTGCCTAGGTACTGAATCAACTCTAAGCAAATATTAACATATATTTGTATACATTGCAGAGAACATTTGCACAGTGCAATGCAAAGACAGAGTCTGTGTTCTTGATAACTCTTAATTTTGAACAGAGGGCTGTGATGAAGGCAAATAAATAAGTAAAAAGTCTCTGTGTCTCCAAGGATGGGTTAGAAGCATTGGATTTCAGAGCTAGAGGTGTTAAAGAGAAGCAAATCCAACCTCTTACTGCACAGATGAAGAAACTAAGATCCCAAGGGCGAGTTTCCAACAGTCATGCAAGTATTAATGGCAGACTGAGGCTGCTCACTCTGGCCTGGGAATCCACAGCTCTGTTTGTCTCCATTGGAGAAAACTTTCTACCAAAGCTCCTATAGGTCCTGGTCCCCCCAGACTGCCCTGATAGCCTCACCTGCCATGTTCTAGTTTGGACATCAGGGGGAGTCTACCATAGACACCTTTATGCTGAATCTTGGAGGGAAACCATGTCAAAACCAGACCACTACTTGCTATGGGACCCCAAGTCCTTAGGGACCCTTCTGCCAGCACTGCTGGATTCCTAGCTCTGGTCCCTTGAGGGGTGACCTCAAGATGAATATAAGGTCATAGTTAATGGGAAAAAAAGGTTGAGATGAAATTAAAAATAAATGATAGAACACACAGAAACATGGGCGGGCAGATCTGGGACAGGGGCCCTGGCTTCTAAAAGGAGAAAGATGTTCTTCCCGTGAGAAAATCATCTGAGGGCTTCAAACAAGCCCCTTATGAAGGTCGGAGATTCGTGCATTGCTTGACTCCCTGCACTGAGAAAGGAGAAGGCTCGGGATTTGAGCTGTCTCCAGATGTTGGGCCTACAGACTGGGCTCAGTCTCAAGGCTAGTGAATGAGACATCTCAAAACAACTGGGAAGCTCATTCAGAATATCTTTCGCAACTTGATGTGGAAACCAATTGGGATAAAGGGGAGAGACACAAATACCACCTCCCATCCCATCTCCTCTGCCATCACCAACCTCCTAAGCTCTGAAAAGAAGTGATTTCTAATGATTTCCACTTGTCCAGGGCTCTTTGGAGAAATTAAGATGAGCAGGGTCCAAAGGAGGGTGGCCCAGTGGGCTGTGTTCTAGCTGGGGATGTTCCAGCAGAAGCCGGTCATGAGCTCAACAGGCACCCTGGGTCCAGGATGGCCTGCGCTGGCCCAGGCTTTGCACTCACTGGCCATAAGGTAACAGGGACTACGCAGCGGTGGGGGTGGGGGCTGTGTTTGATTGAGGCTCAGCTTTCTGCCTTTCCTTGAAAAAACATTTGTTGTATTATTTGACCCTAGAGAACAACCTTTTAAGAGACTGAGATTCAAATAAAGCCCTTTATCTGCAAACCAAGGATCTTCGTTGAGTGCCTCCCAAACAGAAATCAGATCTGGCTGAGGGAGATGGCCAGGGCTCCAATGGCAGCCTTCCGTGTGTCCCAGTTGTGAGTTGTGGCTTCCAGGTATGGGCTGAGAGGTTTGTATGTGCCATGTCCCCACATGGCTTTTGACTGCAGCCTGTGAACCTGCTGCCAGGAAGAATTCTCTTCCACACTCCCTGGCTCAGTGCCTGGATGGCTCTAGCCGAGGAAGGGCAGCCTGTGGACCACAGGCACGATCGAAGGTTGTGTGTGCCCCGATAAACCACAAGCGTTGCCAGCAGCGAGTTTTCAAAATTTCTGTGCTGTAAGAGTCCACCTTGAATTCTGCCTGAGCCTGTCCACATTTTCTCAGTCACTAGCTTTTATTTCCCATCTCTCCATGCTCAGAAAATAAACTCTCTTAGGCACACTGGGTCTTTGGGGTGAGATGGCATTTCCAGAACACTTAAATTCTACTATGAATGAGGAGATCCAAAGCTTTTTGTTACCTTTGCATGGTCAGACAGATGTTGGTTAGACTGTTTTATGTTCTGAGTTTTCTAATTGCTATGACAGGGAAACTTTCTTCTTAATAATTTTTATGAACATGTGTTTACTTCGGGTCCTGGGTCCTTTGCCTGGTTTCTTTAGAGTGGCTCTGGAAACCAAAGCACAGATAAATTAATGTTATTATCTTCCAAAGCCTGTCATGGACAGGGTCAGGTCTTCTGGCCACAGAAAGAAGATGGGAGATCTTCCCTCCTGGTTTCATGAATCCTTCCTGTTGGATTGGCTGCCGTCTCCAAGATCTTTACACATCTTGCCACATAGATGAGCAGGCTTGAGTTTTGCAGGGCTTCAAAAGGCCAGAGTAGGAATAAGAACCAGCAGGATCTAGAGCTGGCTGGGGTGAGGGGCCACTTATCATACCAGGAACCAGGCAAGGTGGAGTCCCCTGAGATTTTCCTGAGGGCACCTTGTCCCAAAATCCTACATTTGTTCTCTTTTTGGAGTGTCTTGGCTTGGCAGCCAAGAGCAATTTCATAGGGCTGAAATTTCTCCTTGTAGACCAGGGGGCAACTCAGAGGTAGGATGCTTGCCTAGCATGCATGAGGCTCTAGACTTGATCCCCAGAACCACAAAAAGATGCTCCCCTCAAAAAAAGACCAAAACAAAAGAAAGAAATTTTCCCTTCTTCTTTCTCTTTTATTGCCCACTTTAAACCTGCTCTCTTCTCCAAGGCCCACTGACTTCTCTAGGGTTTTCATTTTAGAAACAAGGGCCTCTTAAGAATAAGAAAACAAAACCTATCTCTGCTGGTTGTCATGTGTGCCTCCAGAAATAGTGGCCAGCTACTGCTGAAGACCCCAAAGTCAGAATTTCCAAGGAAGCGTCTCCGTTGGGCTCTGAGGGTAGGGATGGTTGCTCTGTCCCACATATGGGACCACAGTTCCTCGGATAGTTGGCTTGTCCCTCCCTCTGGGTCCCATCTTAAGCAGCACAGAGGATGCAGAGAAAGATTTGCCTTTCTGTCTACCCAGAGATCAGTCACCAGCACTCTCTGCCAAGGGACCTAGTGGTCTCTTTTAGCTGAAAGGCAAAGGGCAAGAGCTTTGCAGCCAGACCCTGCTGCCACTTCCTAGCTGTGTAGCCTCAGATTGGTTCTTCCATGTCTCTAATCCTCTAAGTCCTCATTTGTAAATGGGAGCTAATAATGTCTGCCACGTAAGGTTGCCATCATGATTGATGAAATAAAGTAAGAAATGCTTGGCAGAAATCCAGCCCATAGTAAGTGTTGAGTCCGTGGTAGCTGTTAGCACATATAGGTCTACTGTGGCAGTGCTTCTTTGGGTGTGCACAAATCTCTGTCAATGAAACGAAGGATCGCTGACTTGCTTGTCTGTGTCATCATCTGGTCTGCAATCTCATTGCATGTGGTTTAGCTCATGTCTGGCTCAATGCCAGGAACCCAGGAGATTCTCACTAATGTAATTCGTTGGATAAATTAAGGAATTAATTTATTCAGTAGGTGGGGAGTTAGGCAACTCACAAGGAATCTCGAAGTGATTTTTTGGAAAAGACCAGTCTAAGTTTGACCTGCTGACTCACTGAGCATCCTGTTGAAGATTTTACTTAGTCAGTGTTGAGATTTTTCAGCCGTGAGAGAAGTTGCTAAGGCTGAGAATTCACCTGCAGATGGTAGTTTGGGGAAACTCTGTCATTTCCGTTCTGCTCGTAATCCATGAAGGTTTTCTCACTCCAGTGACACCACCACCAAGTCCCTCATTGTGCACAAACGCAGGCGAAATGTGCTTGTTTTGGTTGTGCGCTGCCTAGTCTGAGGGGCTTCAGGGAGGAGCCCTGGACATTCCCAGCTTAGAAAATGACCTAGATTCCTCAACACCAAAGGATGATTCATTTTCAAACTGTCTGGAAGAAATGAAGGAGGCAGGAAGATTGAGACCAATTGACATATCTCCTCTGGGCCTGTCCTAGAAGGGTCCTATCTTAGAAGTTCTTGGGCTCCAGTGGAATGCTGGGGTTGAGCATACTAGTTCACAGGTCTGATTGAGCAGATCTTCTCCAGACTCCGTGGTAAGAACATTTACATCATGGAAGATGGCATATACTACAAACCCAGGCATCCTCTGTCCTAGTTTGGAATTTTTTTGAGGGGGGTACTGGGGACTGAACAAAGGGCCTTGTACTTGCTAGACAAGCACTTTACCACTGAGCTAAATCCCCAACCCCTAGAATTTTAATTTTTAAAATTTTTTTGCAGTACAGGGGATTGAACCCAGGGCCTTGCATGTGTCAGGCAAGCACTCTACCACTGAGCTACAGTCCCAGTCCTATAGTTTGGATCTTAAAAGTCTCTGAAAGTCCCATGTGTTAGAGGTGGGGTTTCCAGGGTGCCCTGGTGGGAGGAAGTGGAAGCTTTAAGAAGTAAGACCTAGAGGGTGGACTTAGGTCAGTGTGGATGTGGCCTCGAAGGGGACTGTGAGACCCCAGTCCATTCCTCTTTCACTTTCCAGTTTTGTTCCTCCATCTTGCCATGATGGTGATGATGTACTGCATTGCCTTAGACCCGAAAAGGAACAGGACTAACTGAGCGCGGACCAGGACCTCTGAACCTGTGAGCCTGTATTTGTTAGGGCGGAGTTGCAAATTGATTGGCTTTGGGATCTGCTCAGGGGACTGGTGGAGCACACTTTTAGGTGGCCTGGGGGGGTCTATGTCTGGTTCTTTACTTTTTCCCCTCTGGCACTGTTCCCCCGCTCTGCTTCCTAGCCACCATGAACTAAGCAGCCTTGCTCCATCTTGCCCTTTTGCCACGATGTCTCTGCCTTGAAGCCAGTAGACCAGGGACTTCTCTATTTAATAACTGAGTGTTGGGTATTGTGTCTCAGCGATGAGAAAGCTGGCTAATCCGGAGCCTAATTAAGTGTTCCCTCTTTGTAATTTGATTGTCTCGGGTATTTGCTGCAGTGACAAAGACTGACTAACATACCCAGGAAGCAGTGCAGGGGGAGACAGAGTCCCCAGCCTGTGATGGTCCACACTTGCTCATGTCTCGCACAGTATCTTTCTTCATGCCTCAGCTGGCTTTTCCCATTCCCTTTAAGCACTTGGAGTGAATTCTAATAGGTGATGCTCTTATAATAATTAGCATGTATTCAGCATAAAGTCTGGCACATAGTGTACCCACTAGGAAGAAAGAACAAAACCCCTGATGTTAAATGAGTGTCTAGGTATGGTGTATATAGATTATTTCACATGTGTTACTGAGTGTCTAAGGTCTAAGACCTTAAGGATCAACTACTTTCATTCCCATTGAACAAAGAGGCCTTGGAGATGCAGAGTGGTGCTCGCCAGAAAGGGACTCCATGAGGTAAACGCGGGTCTTTCTGAGGCCAGAACGTTCTCACCCACAGTGGTCCTGGCTGTGAGGCATCTGTGTTAATCTGGGGAGTCTTTGGAATCCTCTGGCAAGGTTGGGTTATACTACACTACCCCACCCTAGTCTTTTGGGATTTAAAGAACACCCACTAACTCCCTTCCGGATCTCAGCCATCTTCCCACCCTTCATCTTCCATTTGTTCATTCCATGAAACACCTACTGCGTATTTTGGTGCATGTACATGTGTGTGTGTGTATGTGTGTGTGCACGTGTGTGTGCATGTAATAATAACAATAAGAAACCGAACTCCTAAGCCACATGTTTCTTTTTGCTGCTTGTTAATTTTAACAAGCCAGCTGGTGGTTTGGTCTGAGGGCTTGCTTTTCTATTAACCACAGATTTTCCTCATCTGGATTTCCTGTTTGTCGTTTTGGAGCTAAGGAGTCTTGGTAGACACAAGCTTGAATCCTTCCAGCGTAAGCAGAGTGGCTCTCAGGGAGCTCCTCACTGGGGCAAACTTGGTCCTTCAGAATAAGATTTTTGTTTGTTTGTTCATTTCGTGGTACTAGGGATGGAACCTAGGGCCTTGCACATGCCAGGCAAGTCCTGACTATTGAGTAATATCCCAGCCCTTTTTAATTATTTTATTTTATTTTTGGTGCCAGGGATCGAACTCAGGGCCTTGCACTTGCTAGGCAAGCACTCTAACCACTGAACTAAATCCCCAGCCTAATTTTTTTATTTTGAGACAAGGTCTCGATAAGTTGTCCAGGTTGTTGCTGCAATCCTCCTGTCTCAGTTTCCCAAGGAGCTGAGACTACAGATGTGCACTGACAATAAGATTATTTCACAGTTCTTTTTTTCAGTCACAGAGCTTGCAACTCAATAGAGGAAAAAGGCATTAAACCCATAATTACCGCAAGATTATCTAATTGCATCCCGGCATCATAGTCTGGGGATCAGGAAAGCCTTCCTTGTGGAAATGACATTGGAAATCAGACAAACAGAAACTGTGCAGATGAAGGAAGGGCAGAGGAGTTGAGGGAGGAGAGAAGACCCTGATATGAAAAGGAGATGGCCAGGGGAACTAAGGGAAGGTCCTGGGGGCTTTGTGAAGGGGAGGGAAGATTTAGAGGTTTTTCGGTGAAGCCAGGATGGCGATTTGAGTGGCTTCATGTGAAAAAGGTCTAAGTGGAGTGGTGGGAGATTCAGTTTGCCGGAGAATTTGAAGGCCCCATGATGTTCACCCCCTGGTGTCACAGCCTGCGCAGCCCCTCCCCTTTATGTGGCTAGGATCGGTAACTTGCTGCCAGATGGTAGAATATGGCAAAGGTGATGCAATGTCACCCCATGTTTTTGTTGCTTTATGTAAGACTGAGCAGACTACAGTGTGACTCTGCTGCTCCCTCCGGGTAGGGCCACGTGGTAGGGAGTGAAGGTGACTCCTGGCTGCCAGCTAGGAAGGACTAAAGACCCTTGTCCTACAGCTCTGAAGGGGACTCTGATGGCCAACTGGAGGAGCTTGCAGACAAGGGTGCAACTTTCTGCTGGACATCTTGTTTGCAGCCCGTGAGACCTGAGCAGAGGGCTCAGCTAAGCCATGCCTGACCCTGGATTACTGAAATGGTCAGTAACAAATGTCTTGCTTTATACTGGTAGGTTCCTGGTAATCGGGTACGCGGCAAGAGAAAACCCACGTTCAGTATGTTTTTTAGGTCTGTGTGTTGGCTGCTGTGGAGATATAGCAGAGGGTAGAAAGTTTGGAAGAGACACCAGCCATGTGGCCTGGGTGACTGAGGGCACAGGTCATGGAGAAGGTGAGAGAGGAAAAGACAGAGGGAGGAGAATTAGTACAGAAGCTCAGTGACTCTATAAGTGATGCGGAGCTATGTCAGGCTTCATGGGCTTAATGCTGATAAGCATTTAAAAATGTTTTCCATTAATTTTATTTTCTTTTTATTCACATATACATAAAACGGTTGAAATACTCAAGTCTACCTTTAAATAATTGTGTAAATTAAAAAATTTTATTCAGACTTCCTAATATCTAAACATCATTCCAGCCTCTTGATCTGCAAACACATAGTTGTGATTGCAGTTACATATAAAACTGTAATTAATACTTACATTTCATGATTATAGAATTTCTACATGCTACTTGTAGATATAGGAAATTTGTCTATAATGTTGAAGTTTTCCCTTCTTATAACATTCTTCCATATTGTTCTTATAACTTCTGTTATTTTATGCCTGCCCGACTATCAAATTGAAACAATTTAATATTTGTAGGTTGTAATCATTGTTAAATTTTATAGTTTATGTCTCAAAAGGTCTTTATGCAAAAAGTGTTTTCTTCTTTTGAGAAAAAGCTTTAGATTGCTTTCAAGTGGGGTTATTGGATCAAAGGATATAAACATTTTTATGGCAGTTGACATATATCCCATTAAAATAAGCATCTAAATATAATTTAAATGCTGTTCTTTTCCCCATGTCCCATAATAAGCAGTTATTTGAAATCATTCTTTTGGGATTTATCCGTATAACTAGTTAGATTGAAGAAGGTGATCCACTTAGGTCGTAGAGATACATTTCCTAGAGATCATCCATTCATCTACTTATTCATTTCTCACTATCCATCCACTCATCCATCCATCCATCCATCTACCTATTCACCCACCCAGTTACTCACCATCAATTAGCCACTACCGCCCATCGGCCACTCATCCACTGCATCCATCTACATTCTCCACCCACCCACCCACCCACCCATCCACTCGCCCACCCATCCATCCATCCAACAGATAAATAATAAGCATCCGCTATTGGCCAGGCACAATGTTTCCACCATTACTGAGGCAAACTTATTAGGGTTACTCCCTTCCTTCTTTCTTACATAATTCTAAAGTTTTTCTGACTTCCTCCCACTTTTCAAGTCTGTGCTTGATGTTCACATTAATCAACTTCATGGATTTAAAAGCTTTGGCGCAAAGAAAACCTTGGCTTCTCTTATTTGTCTGCCCTCTTTGCTCATGTCCCGGGTGAATGGTGAAGATAGAGTAGTGTTCTTCTCCAGCTAAGGAAAAACAACTCGTATGTTTTCCAGGAAGGGAGCATTAATCCATACTGGTGACATGGCTGTTTCACTAGTGCCAGACCTGTCAAGTAATGTGACAAAGTAATCTCATTAAAACAAGGCATCTTTTCTTCACAGTGAAGAAAATTAAAGGGAGGCTATTAGTTCAATAGCGCTTAAGATTTTCACATTCTTCCTTTGGGTTTAATACCTCATATAATTCTGATTTCCATAAATTTCAAAGTAGTTAGTTGGTAGCATCTTTGTTAGGTGTCTACAAAGAGCAGAGCTTTGGAAAGGAGTTAAGAGAAATGGAGGATTTATCCACTGAGTGCCGCAGCCAGACTGGAAGATGGCCCTTCCTTCCCCCTTGCTTTCCTCCTTTCCATCTTTCCTTCCCTCCCCAATTTATAGCATTTTTTGGGATTGAGCAATAGGAGCCAAATTGCTTGTTTCAGCTAGTCTAATCAGTAATTTCAAGCATATCTGAATATAGACCTCCCTATTCTGATGACCAAATGAATATTTTCTGACAAAACTCACTTTTGTTCCCATTACAGTCTTCCACACATAGAAAAACGACTGTCTGAAACCGAATGCGTTATGTGTCTAGTTCTACGTGACCTGACACCATTTACACTAATTGTTTCCATTCTGAACTAGACCCCAGCGTTTATTCGAAACTATTATTCATCCTCCCTCAACTTCCCTTTCTTGCTTACTCTTTGGAGCTGCGTTTTTATTTGCTTCTTTCGTCTCAGTTTCTTCCATTGTTTTCCTGGCAGCCTAACATGTCCGGTTCTAACCCAGCTCCCAAGTTGTTCTACCTCAGGGGAAGACGTTTTTCTGATGTATTTTTTTCCCATTCAAGTTTTGTGTGCTTTCTCCGCCTCTTTTAAGTAGTCCTGACATTATTGAGAGAATCAATGAATAAATATGTACTTTGTATTTATGCGCAAGGCATTGTGGTTGGTATTGTGGAGGGAAAAGACCGACACTTGGTTTCCACTCACAAGAAGTTTGCAGGGTGTTTAGGTACATAGAAAACAAAATCCAAATCAAAGTCCAGCAATGACACAGTTTGATATATTCCTGCGTATATTTCTCTTACAGCTATCGCTTCACTCGTCTGATTCTTTTACTCTGTCGTCGTTCTCCTGAACACAAGGATTTCATCTCCGTAGATTTCACTTAGCTCTTAATCTACTCAGCCATTATTCCAGCAAGACCTTTACATTTGTTAGGCACTCGCTACACTAGATAGCGATAACTGGGCTGGTTAAGCTGGACGATCACACTGCTACAGGATTTCGGAGGAGGAGAAAAGAGTTTCCGTTGGGTTAGTCTGGGTAAGGAGGGAGACTGTGGGATGGATGCTAAGAATGTGTAGTGCTTGCTTGTATGGGTGGGGAAGGGCCACAGAGCCTTTGCAGGCAAGAGAAGCAGAACGAATGGCAGTGTGGGACTGGACTGTGTAATGCAGACACTGGGGGAGTGAGTAGAGCGGTCTGGCTAGAGTGGAAGGTCTGTGTTTGTGTTGGGGCGTCCTCGAAGATAAGGCTGGGAAGGCAGGCTTTGGTGCTGGATGAGCTCCACGGCCGCTCACCACATTCACTCCAACTGTTCACTTTTCCACCTGCTTTTAAGCAGTTTCTATTTCTTCCTGGCCCCTTTCATCAATCTGACTCTCCTTAAGGATTGGGGATGGATTTCTGCAGGCATATCAGATTGCAAGTTCTAATATAACGTTTGGATACTGTACATTGCTATGTTCTTAATGAAAACATCTGGCTTACCTCTGCGTAAACCTGTCTTCTCTGGAGTGTCCCCAAGCCTCTGTGTTTACAGAAGGTTCCCTCTCGACTGCGTTACATATTTACAGCACTCGGCTTCAGTTCTCACACAGAAAATTCCACTCAGCCAGCATCTCTCAGCTAAAACTCATAAAATTCTATAAAGTCAGAACTGCGAAGGGATTTTGAAAAGTCCTTCATTCAAACCTTCATCACACAGATGATGGAACCAAGACCCAGAGAGTAGTCATTCTTCCAATCCACATTGCTGACTAGCTTACTCATCTATAGTTTGTCCTTTTCTTCATTCATTTAGTAAAACATTTAAGAAATGACCATAAAGGCCACACACTGAAAAAAAAATACGGGTAAAACGAGAGAGATACTCGAGGAACTCGTATCCTAGCAGGAAAAACTTAGAATTAGGATCCACAAGTGCTATATTGATACAAACAAGTGGGCAGAAGGAGCTGATTCTGCCCTGGGGAGCCAGGGAAGACCTCATAGGGCAGAGGTCTTTAGAAGTGGATCTTAAAAAATAAGTAAAGGGTCAGCTGGGCAGGAGTGAAGCCAGCACACTGAGGGCAGGGAGACGAACAAAAGAAGTTAAGAGTCCCTATCACGGAAGTGGGCTGCGAAGCCTGGTAATGGTTAAATGGATCTTGTGACCTGAGGGTCCTTGGTAAGGAAGATGGGTGAGGATGGTTGGGACATCATTTTAAGCTGCAGAGGAAGGTGGGGGCCAGACTGCAAAGGACCGGGTGTATAGCAATGCTTTGGTTGGGGTTTTTAATGAGGAAGTGACCTGATTAGATTTTTTTTCTGCTTAGTACAATAATGTTCATGTTACCATGGCAGACTGCATGGACTATAAAAGGCTGATAGGAGAGACTAAGAATAGGACGAATACTTAAATCCTGATGAAGTCCTGAATTAATCTGGTGGTAACAGTTTTGCAGGGAGGGGGCTGATACGGAAGGTGCATCTGAGTAGAATGGGCAGGAGTCGGCAGTCAGTTGGTTATGGGGCTGAAAAGGAAGGAGGGAGGAGGGAGACGGAATCTGTAGTGTGATGGCCTGGTTGGCAGTGGTGTGGTCAGGCAAGGGGATGCAGAAAGGGGAACAGGAAAGACTGAAGAGCAAAGGAGGAGATGCTGCATTGGACAAAGTCACAGTGTTTGCAGAAAAACAGAGGCAGTAGGGGGCTGGAGATTGAGCCTGGATAGTTAGATTTGGCTGTTTCTCACCAGAAGTAGACACGTTAGGGCTGATGATCAAAATGAAATGTCCCGATTCTTGGTTCTGTCTTCCACTCCACACCGATGCACTGCTCACTGCCCCTTTTACTGCTTCTTTACTGGATTCTTACTGGAGTGAGTAGTCCCGACAGCCGCTCTTACTGTAGTTGAGACCAAGGGGTCTTTGTTGTTTTTATTTCTCAAGTCGTTTCCCAGGACTGATGGCATCCCAGGACTCCGAGGGAGGCCCTGTCAGATGGAGTTTATTTATTTAATGAAAAGAACTTAATAGTTTGGTTTTGTTTCCCCTAGGCTCTTTATTTTTCTTTCTGCCCCCTCCTCCTTCCCTGGGCTTTGCAGGATGGGAAATGGGTCATCGATTTGACCAAAACATTCTTGAGTATTTAATTCTTCAACTGTTTTACAAGCCTGCCTGGTTTATGTAGCTAATCTCTCTGCACCTTATCCCTGGACGAGTGTGTGTGTGTGTGCGTGTGTGTGTGCGTGCGCGCGCGTGTGTGTGTGTGTGTGCGTGTGCGTGTGCGTGTGTGTGTGTGTTGGGGCAGGAGGTGGATGGTGGCAGGCTGTGGCCTGTTGAGTCAAAAGAACTAAAGGAAAAATGTGCTCTGCTGTGGCTGCCTGGGCTCTGGCTGTCTAGTCCTCACTGTGTGGCCTTTCTTCTGGGTCTGTATTTTGGTGTACATGTTAGTGCTCAGCTGGGGAGCTTGGTGAATGCTTCAAGGTTTGCTGTGAAGTTTGAAGACTTTTGGAAAAGTGTGGAGAAGCATGATTCTAGGGTTTGGGCTTCCACAGGCATCTAAGGCATCTTTGCATTTTATCCAGAGCAGACAGTGAGCAGCTGGATGGTCAGGAATGAGAAATCATTCCAAATCTATCTTCTGTGGAGAAATACGAGTTAGTGATGAGTTTTCTATTAATCCAAATCTCCACCTCAGCATTGCCCTTATCCTGGTAGAATGGTAATCAACTCAAACGCAGCCTCCTCCTGTATTGCTCAGCTCAATGGCATCCCTTCCCACCAGCCCATTATGCTAAACATTTTATTTATTTTTCTTTTCTCTTTATTTTTAAAATTTTTTTACCGAGAACATATATTGGTACATTATATACACAATGATTATATTCATCATGGTTAATTTTTACCTGTATATGGTATATCTTGGTTCCCCCACTTCCCCACTCCTCCCTTCCATACCCCCACACTCCCCTACTTACAGCAGGTTTATTTACATTTTTCCATTTTTCTCCCTTTTTTCTTTATCTTCTTTTTCCTTTCCTTCTTTAATTGGAGCTTTGACAATGACTTTCAACCAAGCAGCATTGGAAAGGGTGCTAAGAGGGATCTGGGCTGTGGAATGCAGGCCTGCTCCTCTGTCAGAGTGGGATAGCAGTTGGTCTGCAGTTTCCCAAATGTCTAGGATTTCATCTTAGGAACGTATGTACATGCCTAATGGATTGAAAGTGGAACAAGAGTAATTTTTGATACTAATTATGTGCTAGGTCCTGTGTGAAGTTTCCTACACATCATTTCATTAAACTTGTCAAATCCTTAAGAGGTAGGTATTATCGTTATCATTATTGTTTACATTGTACAAATTAGGAAGCTTTGAGTCAGGGGGCTGAATGCTATGTTCAAGATGGTTCTGCTAATAAGTACAGAGCTGCAACTGGATCCCCCTCCACCCCACACCACCACGATATGTGATTTTCACAGCATTTCTCAAACACTCCCTGCTCAAATTCCCCACCCCAGAAGTATGAGGTCAGCTTAGGTATGATTATCCCCGTTCTACAAATGAGAAACGCGTAACTGAGAAATTTAAGTGACTTGCCCAGAGCCACAGGACTAGTGGTAGAAGCAGGGGCGGGTTCCGGTCTCCCAGTTCTTAGTTTGGAATCTCCACGACAACCTCAAGCTGTCTGCCCCGTCCTGTTGCTGCTGGCCTCCTCCTCTCTTTCTGCAGGGTGGAAGATTCCCCTGTTTTAGTCTGCAATCTTGAAGTGTAGCTTAAAGAGCGCTGGGGAAAACAAATTGACAGCAGAGATTTCTGTCAAGCCTACAAAATCCACCCCAGAATTAACAGGCAGTTATTATATATAAAATGCTAACCCAATTAAAAACATATTTATCGAGGATTAGCAAGTCTTTAATAGCTATAAATCTCCTTTATGGTCATTAAAATTTTTAAGTATGTTTCTAATAACAATATGATTATTTATATAATTGTCTGAGCAAAACAGAATTAAACGCATATTTGGAGAGTATGGATTTCAATCTGTAACGTTCACGTAGAGAGCCTGGGATTGTCGGGGTAAGCGGGCAACAACGAAGGTTTCTTTAAAAGAAGACAGAGTGAGCAGGAGCAGCAGCAAAGTCCTCCTTGGGCTGTTTCTGCTGACTTTTCGCATGGTGTCCATGCCTGGGATTTTAGCTGCTTCCAGGTGTACCTGGACCAGGCACATCTCTTGGGTGACAGTCAAAGCAGAAGGATCAAGGCTGTGCCAGCCGCTCAGGAGGTGGTGGGCCAGCTTATGTGACCGGCCTTCCCTTGCCTGGCCCCAGCCAAATCTTTGAGTTGTTACGGGAGTGATACAAATACGAAGAATTACATAATGGTCTTGTTTCTGTGGCAACAGGTTTTAACAATCATTGTAGGATGGTGGCATTGTAGTGACAGAGTTTTACTGTGATCTTGGGGGACATTGTTTTCCATACGGTGAGATGGGATCGATGTCATTATTAACTGCTGAGACAGAACTGAACTGCTCAACAGATGGTGTTTCCTACAACATATTTGACCATGTGGTCTTACTCATACATTCCCAAGTGTTGAACCTTACATTATTTATTTATTCATTTACTCGCCCATAAAGGACATATTTATTGAGTGCCAGTTAATTGCCAGGCAGTAGGTAGGCATTGTAAGTGGGTAGAATAAGCCACACCCTGCTGATACGATTCCAGAGTGTGGGGGAAAACCCTGAATTAAACACTTGCCATCTACTTCTTCCTTTTTTGGATAATTTACTCTATTAATAGCTATTGAACACTTCTTATGAACAGGGAACTAGTCCAGATACTGAGTGTAAAATGAATAAAACACTTAGTAATAAATTAAACAAACAAATGTTAAGATTTGTACATGAGAAACTACAAAACATTGTTAAAACAAATTAAACAATATTTAAATAAATGGAAATGTATCTTGTGTTCATGGGTTAGAAGACTCAGTATTATTAAAATGGTAATACATCCACATCCCCAAGTTGATTTATAGGTTCAACAAAGTCTCCATCAAAATCCCATGTGTCTTTTTTTGCAGGAATTAATAAGCTGTTTCAAAGACTTATGTGGAAATGTAAGGGAAAAGGAACAAAAGTGGAAGATTGACACTAGGTTTCAAAGCTTATTACAAAGTAGCAGTGATCATGACTGTGTGGCATTGCCATAAGGATTGATGCATAGATCAGAGAAATAGAATTCAAGGTCCAGAAACAAACTTTTACAGCTATGGTGAATTGATTTTCAACAAGCATACCAAGATGATTCACTGGGGGAATGAATAGTTTTTTCAATAGATGGTACTGATGCAACCTGGTCTCCACATGCAAAGAAAAAAAAATAGACCCCTACCTCACACCATGTACAAAAATAATTAAAAGTGGATCACAGACCTAAATGTAATTGCTAGAACTATTTAATTAGCAGAGAAAAATAATCTTTGTGACTTTGGATTAAACAGTGATTTCTTAGATACTTTACCAAAACCAGAAGCAACCAAAGAAAAAATAAATTGCAAATTTTGATCCAAAAGACACCATCAAGAGAGGGAAAATACAATGGGGTGGGAGAACATATTTGTAAGTCTCGTATCTGATAAAGATTTAGTATGCAGAAAAAAAATTCTTACAACTCATCAATAAGAAGTCAAGTAGTCCAATTAAAAAGTGGGTGAAGGATTGAGTAGACATTTTTCCAGAAAGATATACAAATGATCAAAAAGCATAGAAAAGGATGCTCAACATCATTAGTTACTAGGGAAAGGGAAGTCAAAATCACAGTGAGATATCACTTCATACCCATTAGGAATGCTCTAATTAAAAAGTCAAATAATCCTAAGTGTTGATCAGGATGTGGAGAAATTGAAGTCCTCATTTCTTGCTGGTGGGAATACAAACTGGTGCAACTATTTTTGAAAAGTATGGCGATCTGTCAAAACGTTAAGTGTGTAATTGCCATATGACCCCCAGTTCCACTCTTAGGTGTATACCCAAGAGAATTGAAAACAAGTGGTCACACAAAAATGTGTACATGAATGTTCATAGCAGCAAAAAGTGGAACAAATCCAAATGTTCGTAATTTGATGAATAAATAAAATGTAACATATCCATATGGTGAAATATTATTCAATTATTTGGCCATGAGATGAAATGAGGTATTGATGAATGTTCTAGCAAGAATAACCATGAAAATATGCTAATGAAGGAAACCGTGCTCAAAAGGTCACATATGATTCTATTTATATGGGATGTCCAGAATAATCAAATCCACAGAGACAGAAAGTTAATTAATGGTTTTCAGGGGTGGGAGGAAGGAGAAATTGGGGAATGACTGCTAATGGAAGCAGGGTTTCTTTTCATGGTGGTGAAACTATTCTGGAATTAGGCAATGGTGATGATTGTACATCTTTGTAACTATAATAACAACCCTTAATTGTATACCTTTAGGGTGGATTTTATGGTATTTGAGATATAACTCAATTTTTAAAATTAGGGGTATATAAAGCCTTGGAAGGCAAACACCTCTTAAAAGGAGTTATAAATTTTACCTGTTATAGTACTTGGTTCATACTAGGTGTTCAACATATATTTGTTGAATAAATAAATGGATAATCAAACTATTTTCTGGGAATTGGGTTTTAAAGGGGAAAGAGACAAAGAGAAGCTTGAGGGAACTTTTTATAAGGCGAATAAGGATGGGCAGAGGGAGGGCTGGAGAACATGACTGAGGTATTCCTGCTTTTCACAATTTTGCTCGAGGCCATCTCTACTTCTACTGTCTCCATTCTCTGGTCTGGTTGCTTTTGTTTCCCAGTATATCTGTAATGCATGGTACTTGGTAGGCTTTTGGTGAAGATTTGTGTATTAACTGAATGGTTAAGACCTCAGGAACTTGTCTGGGGCTTCGTGGTAATTTCAGAAGAGGGGGCTTGAGAAAATGTACGGATCCTATGCGAGACAGCCAGATTCACCTTTGAAGCAGGATCTTTCTTTTTGAATAGAAAAGTCAACCGTCAGCTTCTCAAACCTTCTTCCTTCCTTGTTCTCCGACAGTGCGGTGTGAAGTTAATCCAGGCCGCAGGAAGGAAGGTTAGTTTCAACAAGTCCTGCAGTAAGTGGCAGACTTGCTCAGAGCCGTCAGTCTGTGCACTCACTACTGACTCTAACCTGTGTAGTTAAGAGTCAACCAAAGAAGACTGTGAAGGCTTTATGGGAACGTTCATACTTCCGTAAAAAATTATGTAGCACACACATGTAGGCACAGCTGTACACATGCATTATTAAAGAAATAGAAAATATACGGAACAGACACACATTTATGTGTATAAGAAAAGCATGCATTCATTTAACAAATAGTTCCTTGTATATCTTTAAGAATACCTTTAATAAGTTTATTAGCATCATGTAAGAAGGACTAGATACATTTCCAACCCGCTTTATCGCTAAAAATGAGCCCTTGGGTGACACGTGTCCTTACTTCTCTCATCTGCAGTAGCTCCAAATTTCCTTTCCTTCTGTTGCGTTCCATTCCCTTTTGATGGAGGGAATAAGGGAAAAGGACATTAAAACTAAAGTTTTTAAAATACTTATTACCAAATAAAACCAGTATGAAACAAAAATAAAATTTTATCACCAAATTAAGAAGGAAGGTGACAATAGCAGCAACGATGACCATGACGACAACCACCACAACAGATAGCACTCTGCTGTAGAGCAAGGTATGTCTGGTGTCCCCCAAAATGGGACTGATCAAAAGACTTTACTTCCACCAGAGACCACATGAGCTGCCCTCTTCTGCAGTCATCATCCTGTGCAGCTTTGTCTGCACTCCTTTTGTCTCTCAAATTCTAAAATAATGTGATAGTTGTTAACATATTTTTAGTACTTCCCATATATCAGTAATTGTACTTCATTATACAAAAATTTTACTGGTATTTATAATTTAGTTTACTTAACAATCTTACGAGGTAGATATTATTATTTTCCTTTCATAGGAGAATAAACTGAGGCCCAGAGAAGTTAGGTAACTTGCTTAAGGCCGGTCATTAATAAACAATGGAAGCGGGTTTCACACCCAGGTGGTGGAACTCCAGGGCTTACTGCTAATCAATACTGCCTCTTATTGCATGATTCTAAGGCACAGATTCACAACTTTAGCATATTATGTGCACCTCTCCCAAAACTATAGAGGAAGAAGTAGGGTAAGAATAGGAAGTAGTTTATTGTCAAAGGAGAAAGGATCAGTTCTTGGACCATACTGTGGTTTTGCAAGATGATTTCTAATGGTGAATCAGACAGCTTAGAGTTGGACCAGCAAGTGGGACTGGCCATGCAAAGCTTAGGCACAAGCTTTGGACTCTGTCTTGGTCACCTTTCTGTTACTGAGACATGGTACCCAGCACCCGGCACTTAAAGGAGGAAGGGTTTATTTTGGCTCAGTTTTAGCAGGTTCAGGCCATGTCAGCAAGCTCCAGGGCAGAAACAGCATGGCGAAAGGGTCTGGTGGAGGAAAGCGGCATATGTCATGGTGGCCAGGAAGCAGAGAGCAAAGGAAGAAGCCAGGAGCAAGAACACATCCTTCCAGGCCTTGCCCTAGTGACCTGTCTCTTCTGACCAAGCCCTGACCCTGAACAGCAATCAGCTCTGAACTCATCAATAGCCTAATCCACTGCTGAATACAGGAGCCCCAAGGTCCAGTTACCTTCCTAAAGCCCCACTTCTAAACCTGAGACTTTTGGGGGACATTTCAGATCTAAACCGTAATAGACTCCATCTTCTTTGTCCATCTCAGCTGCTGTCGAGCTGCGGGGGCAATCTTTATAGTCTTGGTTTTCTACGGTGGTCTGCTCCTCTGTTTCTATTTGCTTGCTGGTCATAAAGAAAGACAGAAGGTCAGAAGAGAGAAAGTCCTGTCAGAGGTAGCGCTGAAAGTTGTTTTGGAGGGTTACTCCATCTTTGTCATTCAGAGGCAAGATGCCCAGTGACTTGGGACAGCAGATCTGAGGGGAGTGGGGGTTGATCCCTGCTTCCCATGCTTAGGTTCCCAGGCTTTGGTTTATGAGCAATAAATTCCTCTATGGGGTTTGTCTTTTCATTTTATTGGGGAAAGTTTCCTTATATAGTCCCTCTCTAGGCCATCAAACTCTCCAAACTCTTGAAAACTGCATTCCATTTATGCCTTGTGATTTCCTCCTCACCAACATACCCTCTCCTGGTTCCCGTTAAGAGCTCCATTCCAGTATTTCTCCCTTTCCATCCACCTTGCGCCAATTTGTGATCCCAAGACACTTTGTATTCCATTTTGAAAATTTTGCTTCCTACAACAGGAACTGCTTTATGGATAAGACAGGACACTTCTTCATTTACACGTAAGGCGAGGAACAGAAATTTATGCATTTGTGTAGAGCTTTGATATCTAGTTAAATCTACCTCTCAACATTAGGATGGCCTTCGTGCTGTTTGTGTCAAGCAGTCTTCTAGTGGTTGTTTAAACACCCCAGTGCATAGGCCAGCCAGTTCAGCTTTCAGGCAATTCTGCTAGAAACTTATTTTTTTGTAGTATAGAAATACAGTATCCACCTGTTAGTGCCATTTCTGCTCTTCTTCATGTGACAAACCTTTAAGAATTTCTAACATATCTCTTGACTTTTACCCCATTATCCATGCCAAGACCTTATCCCCTTTCTTTCCTGAGGGGACATATCTCCTTGTTTTAATGATTCCTTCTGTGTGAACACTTCTCTCGACTACCTGGAAGCGAAGCAAGGACCATTCCAGGTGCAGTTTAACCACTAAGGGGAGAGCACTCCTGTGTTCGGTTCCAGCAGTTTACCAAAGAACATGCTAGTTTTTTTTGATCAGCAGCTGCATCCTTGTGTTAATCTTTTGGGAAATCAAATCCTTACATTTTTCTCTCTAGTGATGCTGTTTAGATGTATTTTCACTGTCGTCCAATAACGAGAGTCTAAGTAGAATGAGATGAGGGTCCTCTCTATGAGTGAGAGGCATTCTCCACCTGAACTGTGAGTGCCTGTCTTGTCTGGGCGGCACACCTGTTTGGGGAAACCTGAAGCCATGTGCAGGCAAATTACTTGGTAAAGGAAACTGAGCGGCACCTTGTCCAAAGTCAAGGTTCTGGGATGACAGAACAGAGGCTACTGTTACATTAGTTATTCAGCGGGATGAGCCCTGGTGCTGGAATTGGGTATGAAAGTCAGGGTAGGATTTGTTAGAGATGCCAGAGACAGAACATTCACAGTCAAGAATGAGGAGATCCCAGCGGCTGTGCTTCCATTTGCTGAAGTGAGAGAAAAAGGGCAAACACGGAGTCTCTGTACTATGCTGTTAAACACACGAGTATTTAGTGCACGATGTGCAAACCTTGATAAGTTCTCGTGTGAAGTATTTACGGTGAGATCAGAAGAAACGTCCGGAGTATGCTTACTGCTATGACAGAACCACCACTGAGAAATGACAAGGCAAAGAAAGACATGGTTGTGACCCCAAGACCCCGTTCTTGAAGTTTCCTCCAAGGTGGGAGACATTCATTTCTTTCCCGAATCTTTTAGGCATCCCTGTGGCCAGAGATCTAAGAGCTCTGTTGGTCACAAACTCAAGCGTGAAGGGTGGTACCTCCTAAGCTCAGGGGAAGAGGCACCCAGATTTGAATAAGGGCAGGAGAGAGTCCACAGGAAGGAGGAGAGAAAGGGTGCTGTGTTTTCTTGGTGGCTCCTTCTCCTCCACTTGCCTTCCTCTGGTCTCCTCATCGCTTCCTCCTGCTTCTGCAGTGGACAAATGAGATGGCCCACACCAGGGCTTGACACGGAGGGAAGAAGGCATGGAAGAGGTGGTTCCGGATTTTCTCCAGACCTCAATCTTGAATAAGAGTGATGAAGGGGCTCCTTAAGGTGGCCACATGGGCTTGTACAGCTTGCTAGGTTGGAGTCTTAGGTCATACTGAGGAATGCATTTGTTCTGACAGTGTGCCTGTGTAACTGGCTCTTTAGGAACTCTGTAGGTTTGGTGCCTGGCAAGGGTCTCAGCGATCTCCCCATCTGTCATCTTTACTGATCAATCCTGGTGCTAGCAATCTTCAGGTCACCTAGCACCATGGCTGGCACTGTGGCTGGTCACCTAGCACGTACTATTATGAATAAATATCAGACCACCTTTCTAAAATAGGGTTAGCATTTTGGATCTGGAAGACTTGAAAGAATTTGGGGTCACATGAATCACCACCAAGAAACTATATAGAAACAGATTTGTTATTCTTGTTCTGACAGATCACTAAGTGCAGAATGACTTCCTGGAGCACCCTGCAGAGTGTTAGCAAAGGCCTTGAGAAAAGAACTAGGAACCCTGCCTTGTCCCTTGCTATGTTAGGCAGCAAACCCTGCTTTCCTGTGCCAGGAACAGCAACCCAACAACGCTTTGTCTGCCAGATCCCAGCTGCCCTGTGGAGTCAGGCAGGGTCAGAAAGGCAGATGTCGGCCAAGTGGGCTCCATTTGAGTCATATCCTGGGAAGTGTGTGTCAGAAACAGGTGAAAGATGTTAAGTTTCACACAAGCCATGTACCACATGAAAGGTGAGGAGCATAGCAGCCTCAAGCGTCCTCTTTGTGCCCAAACCACTCTCTGTTATGAGGAACGAAAAGCACTGGAATTTCTAGAGTAGAAGTCAGAGTGATCTGGGGGCTGGGAGTATTCTGCCATGGGGTTCACTTCTGTCAGTCATGTGAATTTAAAGCTCAAAAGAGGCAGCAGTTGCACAGCAGGGGGGATGAATTTAATACCACTGAATTGTACATTTAAAAATTATTAAAATGCTAGTTTTCATTATATATAGTATACTACAACTAAAAAAAAAAAAAACCAGTTATCAACATGGCCAGTACTAGGATTTTGATATGGTTCATTCTCCAAAGGTGCCTGTGTTGGGGGCTTAGTTCCCAGTGTGACAACCTTGAGAAGGGAGTGGAACCTTTAAGGCGCGAGCGAGGATGGTGACTTGGTCACCGGGAAGCAACACCCTTGGTAAGGATTAATGGTTATCTTCAGGGAGTGGGTCAGATCTCACGGAAATGGACTGGTTATTGTGAACAGATTGTTATTAAGCAGATCTGACTTTCTTAGCTCACTGTCTTGTTTCCTGCTTCTTTCCTCTCCTCTCTCTTTTTCCTCCCATCAGGTGATATTACTTACCATATTTGAATGTGGCAGAAAATCCTTATCAGGGGCTGAACAGATAGGTCAGCACCTGATCATAGATTTTCAGTGTCTAAAACTGTGAACCAAACAAATTCTTTTTTTTAATAAATTATATGGCCTCCAGTATTTTGTTATAGCAACACATAACAGAATGAACAAAGAACTAAACAAAACATTAGCAACAAAAATAGTAGCAAAAATTTGCACACAGTTTTTAAGTGAAAACAAGATAATAAAGAATAAAACAGACTTGTCAAGGGGAGGTTAAGGAGCAAGCGGACATTGTACGTGAGCCTCTGTGAACGTCATCCCGATGTACTCCTAATTACCAGCGCTCTGGTCTGTGACTCTGATTTTTCTTCTTGCCCAGCATCATCCCTGTGACTCAAAGGCACGCTTTTGTCATGGGACACAGATAACTCCAAAGCTGTAGCTTTCCTCTGGGCTTGTAACCAGCATCTAAACTGTCAGCACCATGCTAACTCCAATTGCTCATGGGTCCCTGCACCCTGAAATCTTCAGAAAAATCTCATACCTTTCATTTCCTCACTTAGGAAAGTATGATATGTTTAAAGGAACTTTACTAAAATCTAACATGAATTCATGAAGAAATTATGTCCCATTATGCAAATTACATAAGTGGAAAAGTAACACTACTTTGTCGAATACCATATATTTGTCATAAAACTAAGTGCTTGACATACTCAGTGTTAATCCCTGCAGCACTCTGGAAGGAGATTGCTACCATGCTCTTTTTATAAGCAAGGAAGCTGTTGCTAAGAAGTTTTAGGCACATAGCAAGGCCAAACCAAGACTCAAACCCTGGCCTGACTGGCTCCAAAGTCTTGATCTAATTTTTTCTTAAGCTGCTTCTAGATTTTGCAACCAGAAGATATTTACAGAAACAGCAGAAAGCGCTGTGATAACTGTGCCTGACTCCTGGTCTTCAGGCATATTTTAGACCTTTTCCCAGCATTTTCCTCTTAGCTCCCACCTCTTTCTCACTCAGCTTATAAGAACAAGGACTTGCAATGTGCCGCTCGCCAAGAATAGAGCTAGGCATGTTGTTGGTGCTTGGAAATAGTTCTTTAATGGACGAATGAGTGATTGATCTGTCTGTGATGTTGCATTCTTGATCAGCATTCAAGGGCTGGTCTTCCAGTCTATCTTCTTTGCTTGTCGGAGGACAGATGTCAACTTTCATTTGTAACTTACTTTTCAAACCCCAGAGTCTTTCTTAATAATGGTTTCTAGGTGACTCAATTAACTTAAGATCATTACAAAATGAGCAAGTCCTTTCACAACCCAGGTTACCTCCTTTAACTCCCTTGAGAAAAATTACCAAGTAATGTTCACCCACATGAGTAGTCATGCTGGTTGCGGTTCCCGTGATAATGACTAACACTGTGGGGAAACTGACACATTCCAGACATTGTGCTGAAAAGTTGACATGCGTTATCACATTTAATCGTTATCACATACTTTGCCATTCACAGATGAGAGAAACTGCCATGGAAATAACCAAAATCATACCTGTTTTTTTCTGCTGCTCAAACTATAAACTACTTGTGTTTTGCAACCTGAAAATTTTTTCCCTTCCACCCAGAAAATAGACTAAGAGGAAACTCCACTTGTTACAACAGTCCTATGTTACCACAATGCATAAAATCCCTCCACAATGCTACCATTTGCACAGTTCTACCACAGTGCGATTCTAGAATCAGCACATAGCTGGGTGCAGTGATACACTCTTGTGATTCAAGTACTCTGGGAGGCTGAGGCAGGATTGCAAATTTGAGTCAAATCTGGGCAACTTAGTGACTTAGCGAGACCTTGTCTCAAAATAAAAAATAAAAAGGGGCTGGGGATATGACTCAGGGCAAAGGACTCTGGTTACATCACCATCATGAAAGAGCAAAAAACCAAACCAAACCGAAACAAAATAAAGAAAAAAATAGTGTCTACTCTGCAACAGGTGAGACACCCTTTGCAGGTGGATTTGACCCAATAGCTCAATGAAATTGTCTGGTCTTGCCTCCTTTTGAGACCATCCAACAGGGCTGCATTTCCTAGCCCACTTCCTTTGAAAGAACACAGTCCTTCCAGAAAACCCTGGGGCTGTATACATTTTGGCTGGACCTTGTTCAAGGCCAGTATTTTACACTTAATCTGCTTCTAGATGAATTAGTGAGGTTCAAGAGGATTTATGAGGAGTGTTTTCCTGGAGCCTCACCTTTCTTTTATGTTTTATCATTTATTTATATTCTGGTGTCTTCACCGAAGCCATCCTGCGGCCTCCAGTTGTATGATGATCTCAGATTGCCCCTCACTGCTGGAGCGGATGTTGTTGGCACTGGAAGGAAGGATCAGGGGGAAGGTGAACTGTGGGCCTTATGCCTCTGACAACATCGGGGATGACTTCTCAGCACCTTCTCCTTGCGCCCCCTTCCTCCATCGCCTGCTGTGAGCAGATCATGGCTTTCTGCGGGCCCTTCCTTCGTGATTTCTAGAACCACAGGCCTATACTCTTTTGTTCCTGCTGTCTGTCCTCCTGCTGGTGGCCAGTCCTTGAATTTAGCATTGGAGATGAGGAGGGAACCGGAGGAGGAGAGAAGCTTTGGTCCTGGAGAATTCAATTGGAAAAATAAGCCTGATTGAAACCATGTTATGGAATAATTCAGGTCTTAATAATACCCAAGCAGTGTCTTGGGATGTCCTGTCACTTCAAGGTTCAGCATTCCTGGACTCTACAGTGAACAAATGCACATCCTCAGACTTGTTCAGGAATCCCTCTCCTGCACTTCAGTGGAAACCTGGGTGTCTGTGAATGAAGAGTTTCCTTTGAAGTTTCTCACACCCTCTCTGTTCCTACATTCTTGGGTCACTGGGAGGTTGACGCTCAGAGGGACTTGTTCTTTCCTAGAAAAAATGTTTTCTCTTCAACTTTACAACCCTCACTTTTTTTAAATTGTCTTTCTGTTTTTTCACTGAGAGAGGACCTCTGGATTTTGCAAGGTCGCTTATAATGTTGGAATATTGGATATCAGATGCTTGGAACTGCAGTAACCCTCAAGTCTATGTGTTAAAGGCTTGTCCCTCAGAGTGGTGTTTTTGGGTGGTGGTTGAAACTTTAAAGGGTAGGGCCATGTGGGAAGTCTGGGATCAGTGGGAGAATGTGCTTGAAGGAAATCAGGGGGCCCTAGCCCCTTCCACTCTCTTTCTAATCCTGGCCATGAGCTGAACAGTTTGCTGTTTCATGTGCTTCCTGCCGTGATGTGCACAACCTTAATCAGGACTGGTTCAGAGAGTGGGCAGGATACCCCAGGCAGTCCCTGGCTTCTGTAATGTGGCTTATCCCGGGAACTGTAGTGCTATCAGCTTCGTGTGGCTGGTGTAGTCCTGCCTGTCTGTCTGCCTGTCTGTCTGATTCTTTCCCTTTTTCTCTTTCTCAAACTTGCAGGATAGTTGTAAGGGCAGGAGAAAGCTTCCCTTCCTCTCCTGACTCTTTTAGAGTGAGTTGGTGACTCGACGCATCATCAACATATTAAAATGTTTATTTTGATGAAAAAGGAACTCTTATGCATACTCATCATACATCCAACAAAATGAGAAAAATTAACCATGGCACAGTACTAGGATTTAACTCTTGGACCTCTTTTGACTTTTGTTGTCCCAAGTAAGTCTTCCACAGTAACAGGGTCTAGTCTAGAATCAGTCATGGCTCTTGGTCTCCTTCTATCACCTCCATCTTCCCTTGATGTTCATGATCTTGGCAGCCATGAAGATGACAAGTCCAGTTACTATGTAGAACATCCCTTAACCTTGGTTTCTGCTGCGTCTTCATGATTAGATTTAAGCTATGCATCTTTGGCAGGAAAATTCGAGAAGCAAAGTTGTTTACCCTCCTAGAAGTCAGATGATTTCATTGAATTTCATTATTGGTGAAATTGACTTCAATCACTGGATGAAGATGGTGTCTCTAGGCTTCTCTCCTTTTTTGTAATTAATGAATATTTCGTGCTAATTTGCTTTGAAACACTGTAAATGTCTTGTTCATCATCAAACTTTCAATTTCGTATGCTCATTTATTTAGACTCATACGTTCCTGTTTTATTTAAAAGGGTACCGTCTATTGCTGTGTATGATTGTTATTCATTTTGGTACTTAAATTTTCTGAGATTTGACATTGGGAGTCCTTCGGGGTGGCCTTTTTGTCCTTTTGACTGGCTCCACCATTGTTTGGGCTCTGTCTTATTTTTTGGCACAAGTTGTTTCAGCTCATCTTTTACTTTTCCTACCTAGCCCTAAAATCAACGATTTTTTCCCCGTAAGGAATCCTGGTTCCTTTCAGTGAAAAATGATATCTAAGAATCCAAAATCTGAATGCTAAATGAGTTTGTTGCTATTGGGGTATTACACTTCTCGGCCTCTTCTCAGAGAGTTGAGCTAGGGAGCAAGCACACACACATGTGCATACACACGTACACACACACATAAGCACATGCACATGCACGCAAACATGTATGCTTTTTATATATATTGATAAACACAAGTTCAATCCGTAGCTCTAATTGAGATCCTTATGGTTTGCCTTCGATTTCTTTCCTTTCTGTTTTGGTTACTGTATTGATTAATTTTATGTGTCAATCTGATTGGGCCATGGGGTGTCCAGATGTTTGGTTAAACATTATTCTGGGTGTGTCTGTGAGGGTGTTTCTGGATGAGATAGCTTTTAAATTGGTAGACTGAGTAAAGCAGGTTGCCCTCCGAGGTGTGGTGGGGCCTCCTCATCTAATTTGCTGAATAGAACAAAAAGGGTGAAGGAGAGAGGAGTCACGCTTTCTCTCTGAGTGTCCTTGAGTTGGGGCATCCATTTTCTTCTGCCTTCAGACTCAGACTTGAACTGTACCACCAGCTCTCCTGGGTATCCAGCTTGTGGACTTCAGGCCCGGGAACGTCTTAGCTTCCATAACTCCAAAACTGCATGAGCCAGTTCTTCATGCTAACTCTACCCCCCTATCCCCCAAACTAGTACAATAACCCAGTAAAAAGCCTGGCTTCCATAATTCTCAATGTATTTACTTCTTGACTTATCCTTCTATATTAGAAATTTCCCCTTCACTGCCACCCTGCATGGCAGTGCCCCTTCCTCCCTGAGGCTCTGACAGTGTGCTGGGCCATCCTACTGCACAGATGGTCTCTTGCTCAAATTAGGCCCAGGGCTCCTTGGAGGGCCCAGGGCAGCTTCTTGTTCTGACATGGCTTAGGCTCGTTCCTCCGTCTCACTGGGGAGTGCCCGCCTTGCTCAACTCCACCAGTGCTTTCAGGAAGGGAAGTGCAGAGAAGGGGGGGAAGGGAGGAGGAGTAGTCATAAAGAGAAAGAACAAGAGGTGCTGGAAAAGGATAAAAGGATTATTCTTTTCAAATCTAGCTTCTTCCTTTCCTACTATTTATTTGCCATAGGCACTGATGCATCCTATAGACACTAAAATCTGCACATCTGAAACTGTTCACATTTCCTACCTAGTAAAAACTTTTCTTTCTACTTCTCTATACCAATGGTGAGAGCACAATAGTTAACTCTTTCTGGAGGAGAGTTTGGCAGTATATTTCAAGAACCTTAAAAAAAAACTCACACATTTCCTTTGATCCCAAATTATACTTTTAGGAACTCACTCTAAAGAAACAATTAAATATTCATTGAGGTATTCAGCTTCAAGGATTTAACTATAACTCAAATTGGAATTATTCAGAATGGTTCACCTCAGGGAACACATAAATTGTGATAAATCTATAAAGTAGGATTGTATGTAATTAACAAAATTATATTCAATTACAATTATTGTTATGGAAAGATGTTTACCATATGTAGCTGAGTAAGAACAGTTACTAAATAGAAAGATCTCAATTTGTGAGATAAATACATAAAGTGTAAGGAATGAAAAAAATGTGGGAGCTGATTCCCAAAGGGAATGGTCCCAGGTAAGATTATGGACATTTGGTTTTCTTCTCCCTTACTTGTGTTTTCAGGTTTTTCTTCAAACAAACATTTAATATATACAATAATCAAAGCTCTTTTTTAAAAACAAAAAACCAAAAAAACCATGTTCTTCCCTCGACCTTGCTATTTCTGTTAATGGTGCAGAGGCAGGAGATTAGGCTGGGGCACAACCCAACAAGCAAGTGGGTGTAATCTGTCAGAGTCCCAAGACCCAGGACCAGTGTGCAGAACAGGGTCCAGGATGACTCCACAGTTCCTGAATCCCTTATGTGGAACCGCTCAGAAAAATGCTATTTTCAATTCTCCATTTACATCTGGTGCAAAATCCAGTAAGTATGAGACAGCACAATTTAAACCTGGAGCCAGGTCAAGTGAGTTTCTGATAGGACAACTGTCATTGTCCCCGTGCCTTATTTGCAGGAGGGAAACCACTCCTGGAATTCCAGATACAAAGGCCCCTCCACGGTGCTTGTGGCTGCTGTGAGTCTGTCCACTCTGGTCCTCAGAAGGTACTTTTTTCCCCACCTTCAGTACTTGAACATCTCCTCTACCTTTTCTGTGTGTCTTGTTCAATTCTTTGTTCAGGGTACCAAGAACCTAGAAGGAATTTTCCCAGGACCCCAAAGCCAGTAACAATTCAGGCTCTCTTGAAGTCATTGAACCCTTTGAGTGAACACTGACAGGTGCCCAGAGTCCTGATGATTCTCATTACATGACATTGCTTGGGGTGTCCCTTTCTTTCCTTTGCCTGCCAGCTCTGCCGGTCAGACCTTATCACCGTACACTTGGACTACTTGCCTGAGTGCACTTCTCCACCCCATCCAGGTGGCCGGATGAGTCTCTTGGGAGAGTTCTTTGGTCTGTTGGTTCCCTGTGCAGTGGCCCTCTATCCTGAGTTGGGGCCGGATTCCTCAGCCACATCCTCCAGCACCTGGTTCCAACTAGTGTTGCCTTGCACTAGCTTCACACTCACATCCCGGCTGCCTCAGGGAACTGTTCTGGCTTCACTTTCTTAGGACTGCACTTTCCTGCCTCTATGGCATACTCAACCACTGGCTATTCTGGAATTACTTTATTTCCCACCTTTGCTTCCTCCTCATCAGTCAATGTCCCACTTGACTGTCATCTCTTCCATGGCACCTTTCCTCACTGGCCTGTTTGGAAGAGTTTTCCTGTCTCTGAACAGTGTAGCATTTTTGCCACTCCCATTTAATACACTGTGTTCGGCACCTCTTCTTCCATCCAGTGGGGCTAACTTTCTTCCCTCCATGTACAGTCTCTTCCAGAATCTGAATCTTTACCTTGGACTTTTCTATCATTGGCTCGGACTTTCTGTTCATTTTCTAATCTATGCTGGAAAAATAAACCAGACAATGAGATGATAAGACTTGGGTTTGATCTTAGTCATCTCCTCAATCCACCAACACATAAGTTCTGCCCCTGCATGCTTTCAAAATCAAACCAGCAAAGGTCATCAATGGTGTCCATGGGCCACATTCAATATACTCATGTATGGGAGGGAGTACAACATAAGAGGATCTCTTCTGGAGCCATATGGACTAGAGGTTGAGTCCCAACTTCACCTTGTACTGGTCTATCTTGTACAAATCACATAAGTTTTTCAAGGATCAGCTTCCTTATCTAGTAAGTAGAGAGGAACAATAGTACCTCTTTTATTAGGATGCTTATAGACATTGAATGAAATGATGTTATAGAATGTTTCCATTTTACAGCATTCTGTAAATATGAACTCCAATAGTTCTGTAGTTCTGCAAATATGACCTACTGTTATTCAGACCTTATAAAACATAAGGTCATTATGCTGGTCTCTGCCTATTGTTTATCTCCACTTCTTACTGCAATCACTTCCTACTATCATTCTGTATACTTTATGGTTCATTTGTAGCAGATTGCTTACAGTTTCCCAAATACACTCACTGGGTTCTACCAGAGTTTTGTGCATATTCTTCATTTGCCCAAGAATATAAGGGTGTTCTAATACTTCTATTCCTTTCTTGCCTGGTAGACTCCTACCAATCTTCTGAATCTTAATCCACATGTAACCACCTAGCAAAAGCCTGTCTATCCTTCTCTTCACCAATAGAGGAATTTTCTTTTTCATCTGGGCCATCTTCAGACCATGTGTGTATGTCCACTGCTGCACATACCACACTGTATTGTACCTCATGTGTTTACACTGTCACCTCTGTCCCAACCATAAACATCTTGACCTTGTCTCTATTTCTCTTCAGGATCTATATGTGGCACATAGTAGACACTCAACCATATTTGCTGAACAAAAAAAATAAAAAGAAGGAGGCAAATCTCAGAAATAGCATAGCCAGGAATTGAAACCAGGACTTCTTACTCTTCATTCCATGTTCATTCCTGGACATCCCCCCAAATGCACAGACACATGGAGTCAGTTTTGCAGATTGTCATCTGCTGTCTCATGGCCTTGGACTGAACTCGAGCACGAGATTTATTTCCTAGTATTATAAAAGCTTTAGACTCCAGCTCATCTCAAAGGAGTTGCACAAGGAAGGACCAAAAGACCTCGGAAAACAGTAGGGATGTGGAAGGCTTTGAGGCTGCAGGCAGGAACCCTGAAGACCCCACCAAAAACAAAATAAAAGCTCTTTTGCAAAGCTCAGTGAAAAGTGAAAGAAAGACACTAAAAAATTAATATTAACGTGATCTCTGGGCTGTGTTTATTGAAACAATCTTGGGTCCATAATCAAAACAATGTTTTATCATTTCCCCTCTGGGCTGGTCACAAGCTACAAACTGGATCATTTGACACATCTCTCGTGCACTTGAAACTCAAATTGAAACCCTGCCATTTTAATGGTACAAAGAAAAATAACTTCATAAAACCCCACATATATATTTTTTCTGATTCATCCTTTTGATATTTAACTTGGACCAAAACCCAGATTCACTTGGTTTTCTCCAAGCACATATTTGGGCTACTTCCATCATTGTTCTTGGAAATGATTTTTCCTTTTGACATACTGTACAGTCAACATACAACCTGGTCAGCACCATCAGAGGTCACAGCATCAACTCCCTTGTGGGCTCTCAAGAGCATCTTTGAAACATTATGTCTCCACTTAGGTTGATTAGCTGCTCAGTTTTGCAGTGTTCAGGAGTGTGTGTGTGTGTGTGTGTGTGTGTGTGTGTGTGTGTGTGAGCCTGAGTTTCATGTCGTCTGGGTAAGCGTGTTTTTCGAGGGTTTGCAGAATTTCTGTGGCTTGTTTGCTGATAGGAACAAATGTCAGAATATTCTCTGGGAGGATACGTGTTCATGTTTCCATTTGTTTGGGGGGGTATCCTAAGTATAGGAAACAATGCAGGGAGACACTGTGTCTCCTGGAGAGGGATGTAGACAAGGGATGTTTGTTAAGAGAATATGGAAAACTCATCAAAACTGGGTAAAATTTCACCCTATTGTCTGAGAAGAAGAGTGAGTTTGTTTTATGGCTGTGAGGTTTGACCACAGCAATTTCCAGGAACTAGGCCGGCTCATTGGATTCTAAGTGAGGAGAACAGAGCTGGCTCTGCTTCTGCCTGTGGCCAACCTGTCAACCTTCTTGTCTTTCCAGGTCACCCATGGTTGGGTCCATTGCCTTTACCAAACAGAACTCGGCTCCTCTGCATAATCCGTCCCAGCCCAAGTTCTACTCTACCTTAAGTCCTAACTGGTTACCCTGCCCAGTGACCGGTCTTTTCCTTATCCCTTTTTCCCTTCTGTCTCAGTCTTACTTCTCTTGTTATTGTTGGTCTGGGCTATCTTATTCTTTTCTTACAGCCTATTCTACCTTAGTTTATCCTATCCTGTTTGGTCTTTGCCTCTTCCTTTCCTATTGTTTCATACATCTGCTTGTCTTTAGACTCTGCGTTCCGTATTTCTAATTGTCTTCCTTGCCCTCCTTTTCTCACTAAATCACTCCTTTTCTCTGGGTCTGTGCCATCCAACGGGAACCAGGTGAATTACTGAGAAGTAAAGATGAACGCAACAGAAGACTCGAGTAAAATAAATGCCATGATAGGCAGAAGCTATTAGAATTCCTTGGAAGAATTAAAATTTCTTTAATGTAGGCTGTTCTGAATATACCACAGGAGACTCAGAGCCCATTAAGCAATGATGCTGCCTCTGGCTTATTGCACTACATTTTTAATAAATGTTACAGCTGGAGACAATGACCGGATGAACTTTAAGTTCCTCCCAATGCTGAGATTCTGTGGTTTACAGAATATTGCAGATGTAGTATTTCAAACTCATGTATTATGTATAATCAAGGGTGCTATATCTGTCTATTTTAATTGTGGCTACAGGCAATACCGTTGTATCTTAGCAAGAAGGAAGAAGGTCCAGTCGTGTTCTAAACTTTGTAATTTGACAGGCATCACTTTCTCTTGTCACTGTTGGAATCGGAGCCAGGCAACTCTAGCACACCCAGAACTTTTGCAGAGGCCAGAGTTACTGCTTTCCAATTCCTCCCATAGTTTAGGGAGGAGATGAGATATCAGTGGTTTCATTCCATGTTGCCGTGACTTCAAAACACCATAAAGCAAACTGCGACCGGTCCTGGCTGGGACCCTAGCCCCACCCTTGGTCTTCTCCTACTCCTGAAGAGCCCCTATCAGGACTCTCTGGGTTCTCAGCAAAAGTAGGTGGTGTGCATGTGGATCTCATCTTCCTCTGGGTTTCAGAGAGCATCCTTTCTAGGCTCTTCCATCAGAATCCAAGTTGCTTCTCTCTATGGCACTGCATGTAGATCTTGCTTTGACTCGTATGTTAGTCAGCTTTCTGTCACTGTGACTAAATATCTGAGGTCATTGATTTAAGAGAAAAAATGCTTTATTGTGGCTTGTGGTTCTAGTTTTTGTTTGTGGTCTCTTGGCCCTGTCACTTTGGGCCTGTGGCAAAGCAAAACATTATGGTGCGAAGCATGTGGCAGAGTCCTGTTCACTTCAAGGAAGGGGGAGGGTGGGGTCCCAATATCCCCTTCAAAGGCAGGGCCACAATGACCTAACTTCCACTAAGGCTCACCTCCCAAAGGTTCTGCCATCTCCCAATAGTGCCATCTAGAGGACCATGCCTTCAGCACAGGCCTTTGGGGGATATTTCAGATCTAAACCTCAGCAACTCGCACCTGCTGGTTCCAGACTGCTGGTTCACCCTCTGGGTGCTGGATTTGCCAATCTTCCCGGCTGTGTGAGCCAATTCTCTCTGTCTCTTTCTCTGCCTCTCTGTCTCTGTCTCTCTCTTGTTTTTGGTGCATGGTCCTATTTCTCTGGAGAACTTGACTAATATATTAAGTAAGGACCAGTATAAAGGGAGCAGAAGGTGCCCTTTATGGCATTAGTTTGTTCTTGCTGTATGACTCTTGTTGCATTTCACTGAGTGTCGAGGATCACCTTACCCTTGGATGGATGACCATGCTGGTGACTATAAGATATCCCAACTTTAGGATGACCCATCATCCTGATTTGTCTGAGACTGGAGAGTTTCTTGGGTATGAAGTTTCCAGAGCTAAAAGCAGGAAACCAGAATAAAACATTCAATCTAGCCCACTTCGATCATTTGAGCTACTGAGATTTTCCCACTCAGTCAACACTCTTGAGACCACTGGAGTGAGCTCCTCTGGTGGAGTTACTGAGAGACCGCAGCACCTCACACTCCTGTAGATTTTGGTTCTTGATGCAACAAACATATAGCCCTGATTGCAAACATGCCATTTAAGGCCTTGGTGTTGCATCCAAAAACCACTCAGAGCCTTCCATAAACATATTCTCCTAATGTCCCCAAAGCACTTTAATTATGAGTCTGCTTCCTGCCAGCAAGCACATTTACACCCTGGCTGTGGAAGAGTTTTGAGATTCTTAGTACTGGCTGTTACAAGCCACAAGAGACCCCACCCAGCCTCAGTCGTGTGCATCCGGTCCTCTTCATGTGTGAGGGCAGGTCCTGAATTCTGCCTTCTCAAATGCTGATGCTTAGTGACTTCCAGTTTGCTGGTAAATTCACCTTTGCTTGTTATGAGCCCTCCAAGTGTCCCTTTCTGTGGTTAGTTCCCAATCTGACTATTGACACTCAAGTTCCTTAGCAGAATCTGAGAAGATCAAGTCTCTCTTTCTGCCAAAGTCCTCCCCTTCTGGGCATGATTTCTTGGCTGCCCACTCTGGACAATGGAGAGAGCTGGGTGTGACAGGGTTAAAGCCCCCCCCATCTAATCACTGTGTTCCTCTCCATCCTGGGACTGTCCTCAGGCCCTCAGGCCCCCACAGCTCAAACAGTTCCATGTGGCATGTGGTTTTTGCTGTGAGAATCTGCATTTTGAGGATTATTGTATTGTGATTTGTCAGACACTAAGTTTCAGTGCTCAGAAAAGCCAAGTCCATGAACTCTCCCTAAGTTGTAGTTGTTAACCGTGACACATGCTCACTCACAGACAGGGATTTCTGCAGGCTGAAGCTAAATTTCTCGAAGATGTCTGTGACAGGTACTGTACTGTGTACTTCTCTCCATGTAATAGTACATCAGTCAGCTTTCTGTCACTGTGACACATACTTGATACAAGCAATTTAAGAGAGAAAAGATTATTTTGGCTCATGGTTTCCGAGGTTTCAGTCCATGATCTGCTGGCATCATCGCTTTTAGATCTGTGGTGAGTCAGAAACATCACAGTGGAAAGGTGTGTGAGGAAAGCTGCTTGCCTCATGGCAGCCAGGAAGCAGAGAGAGATCCAGAGAAGAAGGGGCTGAGGACCAGGTACAGCCCCAGGAGCTTCTACTCCCTTCAGCTAGCACCCACCTCCTGTTTTCATCACCTCCCAACAATGCTGTGAAATTATGATCTCATCAGTGGATTAACCCGCTGATGAAATTACAGCCCTAACAATCCAGTCACCTTCTGAAAAGCCCATCCTCATGAACGCGTGAGCTTTCAAGGGACATTGTAGATCTAAACAGTAATGAGCAGGTGACAGTGTTACCATTTTACAGATGAGGAAATAGGCTCAGTGAGATAGTGTGTCCAGTGTCACCCAGTAAGTCAACAGTGAATACATGCTTTCACCCCAAGCTTTTCTGTCTCACTCCAAATACAGCATCTTTTCTCTGATGCCTCACAGTTTAACAAACTGCAGACACATGATACACTCTGATTTTGACTTTGAGCTCTCTGAGCTAAGAGTTAAGATGAGGTGATTGATTGTGAGACACAAGCCCAGATTCGCCCCATCTCTGGATTCATGCTCATCCCACTCATGCTGAGTTGGCTGGTCATCCAACTACACGGTGGCTTGTTCTTCCTTTAAACCTGGGCGTGGCCAGGTGCTAGAGTTTGGATACGGACTGTCCTCCAAAGGCCTCTGTGTTAGAAGCTTGGTTCTCAGCTTCTTGGGAATTGGTGGAAACTCTATGTGGTGGGGCCTACTGGGAGGTTTTTGGGTCACTGGGTAGTGGGGGAGCTCTCAAAGGGGATTGTGGGGCCCAAGTCTCTTGCTTTCTCTCTCTCTCTTTGCTCCCTGGCTCTGTCTGGGCTTCCTCCATGTTGTGTTGCCTTGCTACCTGCTAACAGATCCCGAAACCTGCAGAACTGTGAACCAAAATAAATCCTTTTTCTTTAAAAATGGATTATC
>PVJO010011025.1:0-51910 GCA_004026905.1 Hystrix cristata
CTTTGGTGATTTTAGAGTAGGAGTTTATATTTCCTCCAGTATCCTCACGTGGAGATCTGGTCTATCTAAGCTGGCCATGGTAGAGGGAAATTCAAGGGACTAATATTCAGTCGTTTGTGTAGAGTTTGATACTCAGACAGCAGAGGATACCAAGAACCAGAGCTGCAAGACAAATTTTAGTTTGTTGGTAAATACTCATGGTTAGATAATGTGAAGTCTAACTAAAAACATTACATCTGAAGGGCTAGAGTCAGAATTTATGTCATCCTTCAAGAGGCAAGGATTCAAATAGTCTGTCTGATTGAAGTATGAAGAAAATATATTCAGAACCTTAAGGAATGATCCTGAAACACCAAGATATTCTTGTCTATCTCCTTTAGGACTGGAGTTCTATTACTACTGTGGAACAATAATTAAATAATTTTAAAAATTCTAAGTAAATTTATTTTGACAAATACAATCAGATCAATTTATTGATTCAAATAACCACTCATTTTCATTTTAAAATTTTGATTTAATATGAAGATTTTTAGAAGACTGAGGAAAAGTTTTGAAGTTCAGAGTAAATTTTAATTGTATTCACAAAATAAATACTCATTGAAATTCTTTACAAAAAAGCTTCACCCATATATAGTGGCAGAAAAAAAGAATGTATTTGGGTTCAAAGGAACAAAATGAATTTAAAATTGGGAAGCCCATGATTAAAATATTCCACCGAAGTAATTCTTTTTTTAAACAAAGGTAAGATTAGAAAATCTAAAGAGAAATTTGATTGCTTATAGTTAATTTTAGTTTATATCTCTGGACATAAATAAAAATGCAGAGAAATAAAAACATATTTTACATTCTGAAGTTTAAAGAGGATTTACATTTTTGGTTCTCATAAGCCATATATCTACCAAAGAGAAAGCAAGATTTATTTGAAGAATAGCAATCTAAATTACCTTTGAAAGTCACTCTCTGTATTTTGCCAATAGCTTGCATACATAATTTTCTCAGTTCTACACAGATATGAGAAATATAAATAATTACAAAATATGGTGTAATTCCCATAGATTGAAATTGAGTAAACATTTAAGATTACTACATTATTTCATGTTTGTTTTGTACGGATGCTATTTACCTCCATAAAAACTTAGTTGTAAATTATATTGCCCTTCCCTGTAGAAAAATTTACAAGTTTCAACATCTACATTTCCAAGGAATGTTTCTATGAACTATAACTCTATTCACTAGCTTTATCCAATGTGAGTTGATAAAATGCAAAGCTTGAGTGTGTGATCACTAAGAAAAATAGGACTTTAAATTTTAACTCTATTACTTATGAACTGTGTAGTCTTGGACAAGCTATTTACCCAATCAGTGCTTTGTTTACTTGGTCTGTAATTTCTGGATACTATTAGGACCCACTTAACAGAATTGTTGCAACAGAACCCAGCACCTAGACAGCACTAAATTAATGTTAGCTATTATTCTTCCAAAAGTTTAAAACTAGACCTGAGCTAACAGAATAAATAGCTAGGTGATTTTCTAAGAGATTCCATTGCATTTCTGGTGTAACCACCTGCTCTAATAGTTAAACTAGAAAATGTACGCTGGTGTTATGACTTACAGTTTCCACTAACAGTGGCAGAAATAACTGTATACGCACAAGTGTAATGGGAGGGAGAGTGAGCATGAGGCTAAGAGTACTGTCAAGAGAGAGATGAGAAAATGTACTTCTGACATTGCTTTTAATAGTCCTGGGGCATCTTTGGAGTCCACTGTGATCAACCTGTCAGAGGAAATTACACAAAATAACAGGGAACTCGATCACTCTCAGTGTTTCTGTGTAATTGTAGTTGGTCTTCTTGCAAAGAATTACTTTATTTGTACTCTAAAAAGATTACTTTGGAAGAAAGAAATAAAAATGTGAAGTGATCATATGAAAATTTTTCTTATTTTATTTTAACTGGCAATGGTATATTTTTCTTTTTGTTTTGTTTTTGCTTTGCTTTGCTTCTTTTATTCTAGAGAAAATTCACTGCTGCCTCTGATCCTTAATTATTGGAAACAACTGGATTTTGCTTGCCATATAAAATAGCAGTTTAAAGTGGTGAAGAGGGGTTTGGAGATTGAGCTCAGTGGTAGAGCTCTTGCCTAGCAAGCGCGAGGCCCTGAGTTAGATCCCCAGCACATAAATGAATGAATGAATGAATGAATGAATGGTGAAGAATGGTTTATTGTTGATTTGTCAAACACAGCCTTGGAAGGACAGAAAAGGGTCAATAGGGACTGAATTTTTTTTGAAACGTGGTTCAACTCTAAATTTTCATCAGTAATTACCTTCACTTTAAAGGATCTCAAAAGAAAAATAGAGGTTCCAGTTTAGGATTTCCTAAATTATTATTATTTATAGCATTATTATTATAATTAATTATTATTAATTATAGCATAATTATCAGAGATAATTATGCTATACTTTAAAAATGAGTTAATTTTATACATATCAACTTGGAGAGAGCAATACACTATTTTTCAGTAAAAAAAAAAAGTAAACTCATATATCAGTCTGTGCTTACTAGAGAAACAGATTCAATGCAACATAAACAAATATATAAGAATTTACAAGGTTGACTTACAGTGGCCACCCACAAAGTCAGGTGTGAGTGAAAAATGTCTGTCTGCTCACTGGCCAGCAGAAGGATCCAGTCGAAGGCCTGGAACTCAGTGCAGTGTCCCAGGTGAGTCCAAATCAGGAGGCTGAGAGTCTATGCTGCAGGCTGAAGAGTCTCTGCTGGAAACCAGGAGATGACCTCCAAGGTGAAGGCAAAGACTAGAGCTCCTCCAAGGAACAGAAGTGAGCCTTTCTTCTTCATTTCCCTTTTATACATTTCTGGCAGCAATCCTCCCTAGGGTGGGTCTTTCATACCCAGAACTATGCTGGCCCAATTCTGTTGGGCATTTCTTACTCAAAATGACAGGATCAGTTAACTACCACAACTGATAACATCTATTATGTGATATCATTTAAATCACATAAAATATATACAAATTAGTGCTATGTGTAAATTCAGATGTGTACAATGTATAGGAAAATCTCTGAAGTGATACACACCACTGTGCAAAGCAGCAGTTATCTCCAGGAAAAAGGAGTTTTAGTTTTAGTTATTGGTAGTATATTATACTATTATTTCTCAAAATGCCTTCTTATATTATTTCAGTAATTTAACCAGTAATCTGTTGTATTGTGCTTTGTTGAAGTGCTGTAGATCAAACCCAGCACCCTGAATATGCTAGACTGGGGTTTTATCACTGACCCCTCCTTTCAGCCCCTAACCATTAATTTCAAGTTTCAACAGACGGTTGTAACTTTACATATCCATGACTCATTAAAACTGGTCTTTCTGATGAACCAATATGTCAGAACCATAATGACCTATTATAAGAAATAGAAAATGTTTTTCCTATGTGATTTCAAAAGAATTTTTTTTCAGAAACTAAAAATACTCATTTACAAGAAAAACGGCTTAAGAAAGTAAACACGGCTGGTAGTTTCTTTATCTTTCAATATTTATTAGCTCTCGCTTTTAGAATCACCTAAATATATTTAAAGTACAGCAAAGTTTGCTTTTCTGAGGTCAAAATTCAATAAAAGGGGAAGTGCTACAATATTTTCCCAACATTACCTATTAAGATCTGATATCTATGAATTTATTCAAGTCTTTTGTAAACATATTGATATTTTGGTTTTGAATAAGTCTTTGAATTACAGTTTCTCCTACTTATGCTATGCTGTATTTCATTTTACTTGCCCTGAATTTATTTACAAAAAGGAAGGTATGGCACCAAGATAAGAATTACATCTTTCTGTGAATGAAATTCCACCATATCTATATTCCACTCATATCTGAATTTAATACACTTTATAAGTCCTGAGAATTCACTTTTCATTAGCCATAATTTGTCTAGTGATAAAATTAACTCTTGCTTGTAAGGTAACATCCTGAGTATAGAATTAGAAGACCATGACACTTCTGAATGTTACTTTCCAGTCTGACTGGAAGTTACCTGTGGACAGGAACATTATCTTTTTATTCAAACTATTTAACGGATGACAGACAATGAAGTACAAATTTTTTTATGTTATCAGTAACTGATTCAGGCTCAGATTTTTTGCCTAGACCTTTAATTTCTAAGCTATTCAATAATTTGATCCCTTTACTCACTTTTTTTCTTTTTTTGAAACAAGGCCTCTGGTATACCTTGACTCACAAACAATTTAGTTAGAGAACAGAAGCGCGTGGCAAAATGTTGCTTCCATCTCGAACTCTGCATCTGGTGACAAATATGACCGCCATCTTCGCTGCAGGAAAAGGAACATGGCCATCTGCCCCAGAATAATGGAACAAATTAAGTTTGTGAACTGAGGTACTATTCCACTGTAATCTGCCAAAGTGTAGTAACTACATTTGATAAATGTTACTCCTGTATGAATCCTTGGATATAATAATGATTTTAAAACATGACTGCATGTTTTAGACAATTTACTTTTATCAAAAGTATAAACAAATGCTGACAGACTAATGATTCACACTCTCAACTTCACATAAAAAGCTTGCTGATTTTAAGAGATCTTTCGTATAAAACTCCTGATTGCTCCTCCATCTCTGAAAGATTCGCTCTCAGCTCTTGTAAAACAAAAGGTCTCTTGTCTGACTAGCCAGTACTTTCTGAAGTGTCTGAGCTGAAGATCACATTTTTGTTACCGTTACCATCTGGCTGGTGGGTTCTTCTCTCAACCCAGAAAGAATTACAAGGTAAAGAGTCAAAAGAGGACTGAGCAAAAGTATTTACTGTAGTGTGAAAGTAGAAAGCAGCACTTATTGTAAAGTGGAAGCAAAAACTCCCAGGCAGAGGAACCTGGCAAGGGGCCTGAAAAGGGTTGCTAGAGGGACTATTTTGACTAGAGGTTTATATAAACAAAGACGACTACATCTCAGTGAAGTTGAGATCAACCTACATGGGGTTGCAATCCAGAAAGCTTGACATAGAAGTGGGTTTACAGGAGCTCATCAGGGTATGTAGCAGGTGTGCTTTTGCAAGCACCATTAATTGTAACTTTAAACTGCCAATCTAATGAGACTTTTGCTTACTGAGCCTCCAGGTGTCCTGGCCTTGGTCATTGACACAACCTTCCGATCCTTCAGGGAACCTTTCCGACTCCCTCTTTGGCTCCGCCTCCTCCAGGTGTCCTGGCTGCCTGTCCATTGTGGACTTCCCTTTGCCAGAACACTTCCCACACCCTCTCCCCTCGTTGGCCAGTCTGAGAAATCTTCTCACCCTCCCACAGAGCTCTTCTCATCCTCAATGGTTATTCTTAGGAGCCTTTTGTTATGTTAGAAAAATGATACCCAAACTTCAGAAAACTGAACCTCATCCCAACCATACCAGCACAGAGGGCTGGTTCATTCTCTCCAAGTCTTTTGTTATCCCCCTGCTTCAATTTTCAACTCTGTGTGCCTACATTCACTCCAGGAATGCTTTCACTTACTCTACTGCTTTAGCGAGATCCTATGTCTCCCTAAGCCACAGCCGAAAAGAAGTCCTCTGTGCTTGGTGTCTTGGATCTTTTATAAGCTGAAATAAATCCATACCTCCTCTTTAGCTCAGGAGTTATAGCCTGTCTTAACGTAATACAATTAGAGTTGTACTGTCCCTTTCCTTTTTTGAATCCTGCCTTTCTCCTTCAAGAACTGCCACCCCCTGGTGTGCGGACCCAGCAGGCATGGTTGTGCCCTTGAGTATTCCAACCTGAGGTAATTTTGCGAGTGAATTTAGATTTGAAAAGAGACAGAAGGCTGGTACTTCAATATTCTTCCAAGTGGTGTCCAAATTCACAGGGATTGTTTAAATGTAGAGCAAATTCAAAGCTAATTCCTCAGTTAATCATTACATGAAGTTATCTAGCATATATATTTTATGGTCTTTCAGTAGTACAAAAACATTTCATCTTTGAGATAAATTAGCAATGAGAGAATTTCTTATAATTTTATTTGACAAAAAATAATTTGTATATGCTTTCCTTTATCAAATAATATATTGAAGGCATAAAGGAGAATTTTTATGTCTGTGGTATCCAAATTTACAGTCACCAGAGGAAATAGACAGGTTTCCCTTCCCAGATTGCCTACAGGCTAACATAAGCACTGAAAATTCAGAGTTCTGGACTTAAAAAAAAATCAAAGAAATTAATAATCTGTTACTTTGGTTTGTCAAAAGGACTTTTAAATCATTTTAAATATATGTTTGTGAATTTGAAAAGGAAATTCTGTTAACACTGTTAAACTTTCCTTTAAATTAAAAAAAGAAATGTGCTGTTTTTATTTTGTGTTGCTATTTATATATGTTAACTTTTTATCATAATAGGCTTGCAAATATGAGTTGTGATCCAAATATATAGTTTGTTTAGGGTTTTTAAATTTAGACTGTTTAAATTTTTAAAATTGTATAAGACACTATTGCCATTAATTCTCCTCACAATACTCCCCATTGCTTCCAGCGTCCCCATATCCCATCATTCTTGCCACTGTCTTAAGCAGCTCTTGAAGTCCTCTTTCATGAGTGAAAAATGCAGTAAATGATGCTGCCAAGTGCCATCCAATGGTTGGGCAGGCTGGTAAATCATTGTGGTGTCTCCTCAGCCACCTTATTTAGTAGATCTGGCACCATGCAACTTCTGGCTCTTCCTCAAAGTCAAAATGACCACAAAAAGTACAGTAAATGCTTTGCATCATTTGAGGACATTGAAGCACCCATGACAGTGCAACCAAAAATACTCAAGAAAGAGAACAACATCGAGAAGCATTTCAGAAAGTGGCAAGAAGGATAGAATAAATGTGTTCAAAGCAAGGAGGACTATTTTGAAGGACATGACTAGTGATGTGTGTTTTACTATAGTAATTCTACTTTAAATACTCATTATCACACCTCCAGAGGATAGAACTGGGAAAACTAGTTTAGGGAACCGATTTCATTTCTAGGTAAGGAAAACTTGGAAACATCTCAACAATTACTCAGAGACTTGGTGTAGAAAAGAATTCCTGGGTACATGAAAAATTCTGTAGTAGTTCATTATGATTCATCACCATTCAACAGCAGTTCAATTGTGTATTTTGTGAAATATTGGATTATAGCACTTCTGCTTCTCGTCCACTATGAGATTCTGCCACAGCAAACATTTGTAAAGTACCTTAAGCCACTGTGATTAGAATATAACACCTTTCTGGTTCTATTCTGGGTGGAGGGAGGAAGCAAAAATCAAAACTTTATGGCAGTACACCACATATTTGATTTAATCCCACATAACAGTGTGTATTTGTGTGATACTTTCCCCAAACACTCATATGTCTAACTTTCCTTAACTCACAAAATAATTAAGTTAGAGTTTCGCAGTCATTATTGAGTTTCCCCATGGCTTCGTTAATCCATGGTGATATTTACATATGTAAAACATAATGAGTTAAATTCAATATTAGAAGTGTTAGATTTGCCAACACCTCATTGCAAAACCTGTCTAAAGCATATCAAATGTGTGAGGTGGAAGTGACCGGGAAGTGCTGCTCAGGCAAGAGGGAAAATTCTCATTAGCTCTCATGAAGTAAATGGAAAGAGTTCTACAGAAGACCTTGCTCCCATAACCTTTCATGTAACTTTGGTGATGACTTCAAATAAGGCCATCACAGAGACATGCTTGTCATTGGCAGTAATGTCCTGAATCAAGAGTCTCTTCAGAGCAATAAATTGGTTTATGGTTTAAAAAAAAAAAATGTAAAGTAGGGACTGGGGATGTTGCTCAGTGGTTTATAGTACTTTCCTTGCAAGCACAAGTCCCTGAGTTCAATCCCCAGCACCAAAAAAAGAAAAAAGAAAAAAAGAAAAAAAAAGTAAAATAATGGTGGCAAGCAATACTTGAATCTCCTGCACTTTATATGTTAATTTAGCTTTGCCATTCTAAACCTCTCATCACACTAATTTGTTCAACGCTATGCATATTTTCCCAAGTATGCAGGCTGAGTTGGTTTTTTGTTTTGTTTTGTATTGATTTTTTTGTCTTACAAAACATGCTTGAGGATATCTCCATATACTTAAGAAAACAAAATGGAGGAATATATTTTAGTGAACTTCCTACTATTAAGGAACAGGGCGCACCAATACTTTGGATTCAGAATTAGGGTCAGTTTCAAGGATAGTTTAAAGACTGGAGTTAAGATCAGGAGACATAATCACTTTGGCTTTAGTGTTAGGGTTGGGGCACCCCAAATCTTAGAGTTAGGGTTTGGCTTACAGTGAGAATTAGTGTTAGGTTTCCAGTCCCAATACTTGGGCATTAGGGCATTAGAATTTGGGTTAGGGCACATCAAAATGTAGATTTAGATTTACAGTTAGGATTCACAAATAGTATAACTGTTAGGTTTAGGGGCCCCCAAAACTTTGTTTTTAGGGGTACGTTAGGGCACCCCAATCATTAGGGTTACCCTGACAGAATGGGTCAGTGTTACTGTGAGGCCTAGTGTTTGGTGAGTGCAGCAAAATACTTTGGCTTTAGGTTTAAGTCTAGGAAAGCTAAAAGCTGTATTAGGTTTAGGTTTGCAGCTATGGTTAGGGTGGGGGTTAAGACACATCAGTGCTATGGCTTCAGTGTTAGCATACGTGTTAAGGTTACGGTGAGGGTCAGGGTTAGCTTTAGGGCACAAAAATACATGGCATTAATTTTAGGGTTAGGACCCCCTGAAACATAGTGTTGGGGTTATGGTTGGGGTTAATTTCAAGATTGGTATTTGGACATACCAATACTTTGGCTTCAGGATCAAGGATGGGGTTAGGTTTGGGATTAGTTTGACTGTTAGAGCTAAGTTTAGGGCACCAAAACACTTTGGCCTTAGGTTGGGGCATACCAAAAGTTAGAGTTAGTGTTCCGTTAGTTTTAGATTTAGGGTTAGGGATAAGGTTTTGTCTTGAGCTTCAGGGTTAGCGTTAGTGTTGGGGGTGAGAGTTAGGGTTAAGTTTAGGGCACTCAAATACTTTTTCTTTCGTGTTATGTTTAGGGCACACAAAGTCTTAGGGTTAGTGTTAGATTTAAGGGTAGGGCACAAAAAATTTGGCCTCAGGTTTAGGGTTAGGGTCAGGGTTTATGTGAGGTTTAGGGTTTAGTTTAGGGCACCAAAATCCTTTGGCTTTAATGTTAGGATTAGGCCACCTGAAATCTTCACTTTAGTTTTAGGGGCATGTTGCTTTTCTGGGGTAGGTTAGGGCACACCAATTCTTTGGATTCAGGATTAGGGTCAGTTTTTAGGGTTAGTTTGAGGATTAGGTTAAGTGCTTAGGCTGGTAAAATTATATATTGTGATTTTTTTACATAGTTTCAGTGACTGGTATAGTAAAACCCAATGTTTTTCCATCTACTTCCATAAGATAACCCATCCCCCAATATGCCTTAAATGTCAAAATCCATTCTTTGCTTTATTTTAATAAGATGGGAATGCAGTGGGTTTTTTTTTTGTTTTGTTTTTTTGTTTTTTGGTTTTTTTTTTTGGTTCCAGGGATTGAACTCGGGTCCTTGTGCTTGCAAGGCAAGCACTTTAACCACTGAGCTAAATCCTCAGCCCCCTGCAGTGGTATTTTTTTAAAAGTAAAACTAAATGTTACAACATAACCATCTGCATGTCCTCAAAATGACATCAAACTATGACTGCATTGCTGTGACCTGCAATGCATGAACACTGTGCAAAGCAAAAAGAGCACCAATTAGTTGTCTGTTGCAGCTGCACCTCCTGCTGTCGTGGGAACGCAAAGGAGACACATGAGTGAATGACATGGCTGAATTGCAGCATAATTTTATTTATGGGTTCTGAGATTATAATTTGAAGTGCTTTTTCCTACGCCACAAACTCCTATTCTTCTTTTGACTTTTTTAGTCACTTAAAAATGCAAAGTCAATTTTTTTATTTTTCTAACATCCTGAGCTGAATGCTTAGATTGGAGCTCAGGGTGGTAGAAAAATAAAAGAAAAAGCTATAAAGGTAAAATAAGAAAGGAAAGGAGAAGGGTAAGAATCGATATTAATGAATACAAAAATAGAAGTAAAACTCTAATAGACAATATTAAAAAAGTAAAAGTTGCATTTTGAAACCCTAATAAAGACAATAAACCAATGGTATGACTACCCCCAAAATTAGAGGCACACACATAAAGAATACGATGAACGAGAAAGGAATGCAACTGAAGATCTAAAATAGAACATGGTAAAAATTGTGAGAATGTAGTCAATAAATTCGTGCCAGTGAATTTTAAACTTTAGTGAATGAGTATTTTTAAAAGATAACTTTTTATATTTATCACAAGAATAAATGTTGCAAATTCTTTAAAACTCTTAATTAAATCATGAAAAATTTACTTACATAAAAGCTCCTAGACTCAGATAAATTTACAGGACATCATTTGTTGCAAAACCTTGATAGTAAAAACTTTATCCAACAAAATGTAATGCAGACAATTGAAAATGTAGGGGGAAATTCCAATTCTTAAAAAAAGATATGAGAACCTTTATAACAAATCCGTAGTCAAAGCTTATAAAAGTAATTTATCATTCAACTTATGAACACAAATTGAAAACAAAATGGCAAAGAATCATTACTAGGTGACAAATAGCTTAATATTTTTAAATAAATTAATGGAGAAGATGAATTAAGGGAGAAAATGATCATTGTTATTTAGAGGTCATGAAAACTGAAATATCAATAATTTACCCAATATTGTATCAGTATTAATTCAGGAAGGAAATCCAATTTTACTTAATTAGAGGAACAAATTTACCTCAGTTCCTATTTTATTGTATTTTATTTTCATTTTTATAAAATTGTCTTTTATTGTTTGTAAATGTCTATTTATAACTTTAAAGTTATCGAAAAAATTTTATACAGGCAATCAGCTCAAACAAAATAAGCCAGAGATTGATTTTTGAGATATAGAATGGAACATATAGAACAAAAAAGAAGTAATTTACCTTGAGGTGTTAACCATGTATTTAATTTAACTTGTCATTCATGTATATTTATACTTTAAATGAATATAAATTGCTATCTTTTCTAACTGTCAATTTATTATGTATTAAGAATAGCATTTTCTCTCAAGTAATGAAAATACAAGTCATTTTAGAATTGTAGGTTGCCGACATACATAATTAAGGAAAGAAATGTCAGTGTAATCTACTGGAACATGTTTTATAAACAACAGCTTGAATGAATATAACTGCTGTTCTAAAACATTTCCCTTAGAGTTTTTCTGCACTATATTTATTTTTCTTCCTTTGCTGTAATATTCCTTAGTCATTCTGGATTTTAACCTTCTTCAAGATTGAGTTTTTCAACCTTGAAAAATAAATGCCCCTATGCACACTAAAAAAAAAAAAAAAAAAAAAAAAAATTTAGTGGAAAATTCAGGAAGTACCGAGATGGCAGAAGTAAAAAAGGTTCATGGGGGCTGGGGATTTAGCTCAGTGATTAGAGTGCTTGCCTTATAAGCACAAGGGCCTGAGTTCGATTCCCAGCACCACAAAAAAAAAAAAAAGGTTCATGAACTCTGGATCAACATTCACACCAAATCTTCAAAAATATTTTATATTTTGTTTTGACAAACTTTCTGGAAATGTACTTTATAATTTCTCATATGGGGAGTTTTAAAACATTTGGTTCTTGTTAAAAATTATGTGTCTTCTCCATACATTTATTTTGTTTTCAAGTAAAAAATATTTAAGAGATTTCTATTAGGGAAACTGCTTATCAATCTTGTTTCCCTTTCATTAACCATCATTTCACAAAAATTCTTAAATTTGAATTCTTTACAGTCCAATGCTATTACAGGATCATCAATTAACCACAGCAAAAATCATAAAAAATCAATTTGCAGTGGTAAAATATAGTCAAATTTTGGTCTAAGAATCTAGATTTAATAAACTTTCCAGATGAACCTTGCAAAGGAAGTTTGGGAAATACTGTTTCTGAATGCCCATGACACGACTTGATTTGGCACTACCGTATATGAAATTACTAAAAAGGAAAGCTGGTTTAGTGTTTATTTGCCTTCCCATAAATTTTACTTTTTCACAATAATTTTATGCAAAAATTATTCATTACTTATTATACAGCATATACTTATTGTATGGTAATTTAAACAGTGGAAAAGAGCATTGGTCTGGAAGCTAGGAGCTCAGGGTTTAGCATAAGTGGGTTTCTGCACATTATTACTACTTCTTTTGTAACCTGTAAAATGAGAATATTTGGTCTATGGCTTCTAACTCTTTTCTAGCTATACTATTAATATATAACTATAGATATGACAATTGTTTTCATTAGAAACTAGCATGTTAATAGAAAATTAGCAAGAATGGAGTAAGAGATAGAGAATGAACCTCTTATTGAGGGTTCTATTTCATGATGTTGCTCAATGAGTGCTAAATTACACGTAGGACCAAGAAGCTCTGGTGTGCTACTGCCCAATAGGAGAATGATAGATAATGTTAACGTGCTGTATATTTCAAAGAGCTAGAAAAAGGTTTCTGAATGTTTGTTATGGTTTGTGCCTAAATGTCCTCTAAAGCCTCATGTGTTAAGAGCTGGTTGGATCCAAGGTGGCTAGATCTAGAGTGTGTGATGCTGGGATTAAGGGTGTGTGATTACTAAATCAATCCACTGATTGGTTTGGCACCACCCTAATTCTAGCAGCCTAGATAAGATATAAGGCACAGGAAGAAGCTGATTTAGGTCCCTTTTTTGGATCGCTTGCTTGCTTTGCTGCCTTGCTGCCTTCCACCTGTCCACAGTGCCACCCTGCCTTGGATCCAGCTGACTGTGGACTGAAACCTCTACAAAAAGGGAGCCAAATAAACCTTTCCTCCCTTAACTTTGGATGTCTGGTATTTTGTCTCAGTAACAAGAAAGTAACTAGGACAATGTTTTTGCTATGAAGAAATGCTAAACGTTTGCAAAGACAGATACGTTTTAAATACTGCATAATGTGTACATGTAGTGAAACATCATATGGTGCCTTATAAATAAGTACAATTTTTCTGTTTTTACGTATCATTTTAAAATAAATTTAATTTCACTTAAAAAAATAAACAATATTCTTAGTTTATCATTATCCATTTGGGTTAAATTAATTAAGTGATTTAGTATCCATGCACTCACAAATGTTTGCTCTCTTCTGCATTTTCACTCATGTTGAGGTCACTGTTTGGATTCACTTGTTGTTAGGTTAGGGACCTTCCTTAAGCAAGTATGTTCTCAATGTTTAGTTGTATTATCCTCAAGTTGTAAATTCTGTAGGTGTCTTTCTCTCACTCTGAAATGTTTGCATCCAGGAGCCTAGGATTTCAGTCCACTTGCTTCAGGAGTACATTGGGGATTAGCTACCATTTTTCATTATTGAATATTACTAACATGACAGCAGCTTGAATCATTTTTTTTTTTAACTTTTTTTTTTTTTTTAGTGCCGGGGATCGAACTCAGGACCTTGTGCTTGCAAGGCAAGCACTGTAACCATTGAGCTAAATCCCCAGCCCCTGAATCATTTTATTTTTAAGTGACTTATTCTTCATTTATAGAGGTTTTAAATATATTTCTTATTTTCTTTGTATTTTGGGATTTTAGAACACACAAAAAAACGTTTCACCATCAAACGTGCCCAAAAAATCAATGAATTCTTTTTATCTAATGCCTTAGATTTTGGCTTAGAGAGACATTTTGTAGTAATATTAATTTTCTTTCATTTCTTTTCTTGGGTTCCTGTTTTTACATGTATTAATGATCTATTGTTGTGTAATATTAATAACAAATTGGCGTGTTTTTAAAATGCATATTTGTTATCCCATACTCCCTGTGGGTAAGAAATCAGAGCAGAGCTTGATGGAATCTTCTGCTCCAGGGATCATAATCCTGCAGTCAAGGTCCAAATGATGTCTATGGTTCATTCTTTTTTTTTTTTTTTTTTTTTTTTTTTTTTTTTTTTTTTTTTTTTTTTTTTTTTTTTTTTTTTTTGTGGTGCCAGGGATCGAACTCAGGCCCTTGTGCTTACAAGGCAAGCACTTTAATCACTGAGCTAAATCCCCAGCCCCTATGGTCCATTCTTATAGAGAAGAATCTGTTTAGTGGGCTTTCATGATGAAGACCCCCTTAGCTCTTTTTTTAAATTTAATTTTTGGGGGTGTGCTGAGGATAAAACTCAGGGCCTTGCACTTCCTAGGAAAGCACTCTACCACTTGAGATAAATCCCCAACCCCTGAAGTTTAGCTCTTACCTACATGGATTTCTTTGTTTGGGAGCTCACAGTATGTAAGCTATTTTCTCCAAAACCAGAGAGAGAGAACAGTCTTGCAGCAAGATAGATTCCAATCTTAAGTAACACTATCACTTACATGCAAACACTTATGTCCTGTCACCTTTGCTGTGGTCTATTGCTTGGAAGCAAGTCACAAAACACACACCCAAGGGGAGAAGATCACCAAAGCATAAACACAAGACAGCCATAGACCGCAGGAGTGACCCATAATATGAGGCTGCTCTCCAAGGTGCTGATATTTCCAACAAAATTCTAAATCTCTGAAGTTTTGTTACATACTTTGCTCTACTATTTGGACTACAAGCAGGCACACATTTTGCCAGTTTATATGTAGTTATTTTACTTAATATTCATATAATCTTGCATATTAAATTCTATTATCATTTTCACTTTACAGATGAGGAAAACAAGATGCAGAGACACAAACTGGAGAATTATACATATCCATATAAAATCGAGAGCAAAGAAGGATGAACTCTATTTACCATTGTTTAGCATTTTACTGACATTCCGGCCTGTGCAAAAAAAGAAAATAAACAGTACAACTACTAGGAAGAAAAAGAAAAAATTTCATCCTTTATGTATTACTTATGTAGGAAAAATAAAAACAATTGATTTTTATTAATATGAACAATGCAGCTTATTAATAACAAACATAGTACTGGTTTATATACTGGTAAAAAAGTTTAAAATATAATGAAAAAATAATTTTCTCAAATAACCAAAAAATATATTAAATGAATAGAAATCACTTCAGTGGTTCATGATCCATATGAAACATAGCACCAAACTTTATTAAAGGCATAAATCATCCACTAAATAAGTGGAAAATGAAATCATTTTTTTTCTATGGTAAAACCTAACAAACTAAAAATTTCTATAGTTGTTTATCAATGAATTGTGATTCGGATCAATGTCCTCAATGGTGTGGTTCCTAGATCTTGGCAAAACCATTTTGAAAAGCATTGACCAGGAACAGCCTTGCCAATAGAAGGCTAATGAGAGAAAACTATTTTCCTCACTCAGGATTCTATAGAAGCAAAAGAGTGTAACACTTGAACAAAAATCAATCAGTGGCACAAGCCACAAAATAAACAAACAAATGACTGTGTGTTCATAACTTAGCATGCATACAAGTCAGAAGCTGCAATCTCTGAGAAGAATAGTGTCGCAGCCTCAAGCCTAGTGAGGTGATTATGCTGAAAGCATCAGGGCAAAACTAAATTGAAGCAGGCTTGGAGTGTAAGGCTTAGAATTAAGAAGGTTTTCTCTCGGGGCAGTTGAAGAGTCAATCATGTATGTCCATAACACTGAAAGTGGCAGCCTTCTTAAATTTTGCACCCAAAGTACCTCTTCCATAACCCTGGTCCTAGACTGAGTCCCATTTCATTTAAACACAGACTCACTTAATTCATCAATTAACCTTCAAATTGCAAAACTCTAGCTATCAGATCTTAGCTCTTCCTTTATCCCCCGTGAGTTCCCTATATTCTTGCTCTGGAATTAGCCATTCCCTTGCTACATTTTTCATGGTACCTTGGAAGACAAAGCTCCATACTCACCAAATTCTCCAAACATCCTGGGTCTTTCTGAGATTATTCCACATACTTGTTTGTCTTAAATGAATCAGAGTATACAGTATTTCCTGAAATTTGGTCAAGTCATATACTTGCATTTCAAGGTCAGAAGATACGATTTGTGTTCTTTCATTTCTTTAAATTGACCAATAAATCACTACAATCCTCTGAGAAAACTCCCTGCACTCCTCTTTTAAAAATTGCTCAGTATGTCTTTACTACTGCCATCCAATCTTGCTTGTTTTCATCTGCCATCTTCCTGCTCATATCCCTTCATCCATTTAAAAAGCAACTAATAGTTAAAATTTTCCTCTTAGTTCCTAGTTCTGTCATTACCATAAGAGACTTAACATTAATGCAGATACCCACACAATACCCTTCTCTTTTCTTCTTCTGCCATACATAATCATGGCACAGCCTGATGAAATTGTTTCACACATTGCTCCACCTTCAACATCACCATTCCAAACATCTGCAACTCTGACCACAAATTCCTTTCCTACCTCACTCCTTCAACAGTACACTCCAACAGTTCTTGAACTTCAAGACTTCTGTTCCACTGACTCCTTCACTTTTTCTCGGCTTATTAGCCCTTTGTTTTCTCTTCGACCTCAAGTGCTCTGACTCATCGTTTACAGAAACTTTTGAAATGCCATTCCTTACATCTTTCTCTGTGTTAATTATTTTGTATGCCCAAATTCTATCCATTGACTATGGATTTTCGGCATACACAATGGAGAAATAGAGCAATATTTGAGATAATCATATATAAGAGTTTCATAATTACCTACCACATCTAGATCTTCAAAAATCATCTATTTCTAATACATTTCTTGAGTTGATGCATGCTCCCTTTGCCTGCAAAACATCTGCAAGGGTGTTTTCACATAGCATCCTTTCCTACTCCAAAGAACAAAAAGACAAAGGACAAGAGCTGCCTTAATTTCCCAAAACCCTCTTAAACCTATGTAAATCCCAATCCAACCTATCCTTACTTCCTGTTACATCATAAGGGGATCTTCTAATCCAAACTGGAACCTACTCTTGTATAACTTTTCTGGATCCTACACTCTCATCATTTTAGGAACTGTGTATTGAGTATAGTTCCTTCATGTACCTAGCTATTCAACAAATCTTTTAAAACTGGATCATATAATAGATTTTTAAACATAGGCAAGTCTGCCTTGCATAACTGCTTTTAAAGGTAACATTTACCAGTTTTCTTGGGGTATAATTTACCTGCTATGAAGAGTAGAGAATAGGTTTTACTAGTACATTTGTGAGCATTTAAATAAAATTAAAATAATTTCACTTATATATTATTTCTATATTATTACCAATTCTAGAAGGAAAAAAAGACAAAAAATTTTAAAGACAGATGAGAGAAAAACAAAGGTAAAGAATAATGAATACCCAGATATACATACATACATGCGTGCACACACACACACACACACATATATATACTTTTTTTAAGTGATGGAAAATTTTAAAGAGCCATATCTTACAACCTTTTAGAAATCTTCTACTAAAGACCTACAGAACTATGTACCACTTCAACTACCAGAAAGAATACTTATAAATACCAGTTTTGGGCATGATCTTGGCAATTTTCTTTTTGGTCCCAGCACTATTTTCTAAATTTAAAATTATTACTAATTACGTGCTGTTATATATGTGTATGCTTATGTTTGTATAGTTTCTTTTTAACACACATTTACAATAGTTGTCTGCACTTCTAGTATCTTTTGGATGCTACCAGTTTCAAAGGTGCATCTGGAGGACGAAGACTTTGCCAGGCATGCCTGATGATGCAGCTCTTCTGCTTTACAATATTAATGTCTTTTTTCTGGTTCAGTATCGCCTCAGTTAAATCAGCTTTACCAGGAAACATGAAACTCACTGGAATTAGAGGAAAGGAGGACCAGTCTGGGTCATCAAGGCAGATGGAAGCACAGCTCAATTTCTCCCTTCTGTATGTAGCATATGACACATACTGTTACATGTAAAGATAGAATCCAGTTCAAATATTATAGTTTAGCTCCATCTAAAATAGTTCCATAAGGGTTGGGGATTTAGCTAAGTGGTTAGAGTGCTTGTCTAGCAAGTGCAAGGCCCTGAGTTCGATTCCCCAGCACCAAATAAAATAAAATAATTCCATAAAAGCTCAAAGAATCTACATATATTTAATTAACCAATCTAGTGATTTTAGAGCAAACATATGTCCTAAATACTAATCTATGGGATACATTATTGAGACAAGCAGAAATGATTCATTTCTACTTACAGATAGAGTAAGCAATTTCATATGCATGAAAGAAAATAAACCTTAAGTAATACATTAGTATGTATTCATTTTCATGTCTTTAAAAATAGTAGCCTGAATTACATTCAAGGTTTTTAGCACAGATTATGTGATATTTTTATTAGTTTATATTCCTAAGTCATAAAATATTTTGGGAAATTTGCTAGCTGCTGTACTGAGAGCTAAATTTAGAGATATTAGATAATTGTATGTTATTAGAGTTTAAACTTTGATTAACTTTTAAAATTACAGAAGCAAATCTTTTTATCAATGTACTTGCAGTTAGGGAATATGAAGTAAAAGATTATCTATATGTCTCTTTTTCAATGAAATGTCTTAGCAATATATTCTTGGAGAAGTAGGACATAGATGTCCTATTAACTGTTCTGTGAGCTTCTGGGAAAAGCACACTCAGGCTCTGAGTCATATGCATCTGATACTTTGCAGAATGTGACACTAGATGCTTTCAAAGTGAGAACACTAGTCATGTCCAAATAACAGCAGTGTCAAATTTGTACTCTAAAAATACACGGGCCCGAAAAAATTCAGATTAGCCAGCTTTTCCCGACTCTAAGGCAGAACTACCATGACAGTAAGCTATATAATAAAGGAAATACTTGAAAAAGTATAGTACTAGGATTATAACCTATAATTTTTATTTTTAGCAATTTCAGTCAATTTGAAATTTTTCTGTCAATTTGTAGCATGAATTTTTTCATAAAAAATTACATGGAAATAACTTATAGACCAATAAAAGCGATCTACACTGCAGGTGGTGTCCGTACACTACTATTTAAAGAGGATATTTAGTCTAAATGTCAGTATGAAATTCAGTTTACTTATCATATCAAAGAGGTGGGAAATGTACCAAAGACAGGCAGCTTGGAATGTCTACTCTGAGTTTCAAGAAAGGAGGTAAATATGAGTGTTTCAAAACGACATTATAGAGAAGGTAAAACTGCATTTGTTTGCCCTCTGATCTGGAAATACTTAGAAAAAATGCGTTAGGGCAATAAAAAATTGAACTCGAATGGATTTTGGAGGAACATACAGTTGAATGAATGTAATGTTGCTGTTTCTATAACATGTAGAAGCATCTTTATATCCTGGGACTAGTGATCTGAAAGTGACATCCCAAATCAACATAAACCAGGAAGTAAACTGATATTACAGTTAGTATCACCCAGAAGTATCTCAGGAGATCAAAAGTTATCTTTCTTTCATTTATTTTATCCCTATAAAAAAGGTTTTCTATTGTCAAACCAAAGTCAAGAGAAAAGCTTCATATTTTACTTTTTTATGAAATAAAAGAAAAAATGAGAAAAGGAGATGAAAGTTTCATACAAATAAACCTGTTTTTTGAAATCAATAAGGAAACAATAGTGCTTTATGAAGAAAAAGTCATTTCAAAAGGAAAGATAGTGAAATTATTCCCTTCTGGATGAATCTCTGTATATTCAGATCATCCATTCTGAAAAAATTGTTAACTACTGGACTGAAATAATACATCTCTTTAAAGAAAAAAAAATTTTAAAAATTAAACCACCTTAGTGACTAATTATTGATTAGTTAGCCTCTATAAAGAGGAATTATGGGTGGATTCTCTAATAAAGTTCACATGATACAGGTAGCATTAATTTATCTCTGTTTGTTGATATACACTATTTCATTGAAGGAACACACACTGATATAGTTTTTCACTCTCCGTTATTAGTGTTTCACAGTGAATTTTGTTTCCATCATATTATGAAATAGACACTACTTGAATTTTTTTGTTCCATATTTAAAGAAATTGTTTATGAAATATTTATCATCATAATCACTCTATTACTTAGTTTTGATTTTACTTTGGAGCTTTATAAAATTGCATCAGATTCTGTGTAATCTTTGAATTTATTTCAGTACTATGTTCCCAAGATCCATCCTTTTTATATGATGCTGTAATTCATTTTTATTACTGAAAAATATTCCATTGTTCGGTATGTACTTTGTTCATTCTCTTGTCAATGACATTTACGCTATTTTCCGGGGGTTATTTTCTAGTACAAAAAAATTAAAATAAGATGTTCTGTTTATATCCTGTACACATGTACAATAGATTTGCATGAAAAATGCCTAGCAGTAAAATGTCTGGATTACAAGACATGTGAACACTTCATTTTAATAAGGTAATGCCAAAATGTTCCACATATGACTATACCAAATGACATTTCCACCCTTGCAGTTATTTTTCTTATCAGTTTGTACATGAGCTTTGTGTAGATGAAATTCTAATTTTTATCAGGCATGTAATTATAAATCTTCATTAATACTCTTCCAATTATTTTATTTTCATTTTACTAAATTTAGCTATTATTGATCTTTCACTTTTCATATTTAGTGGTCTTTCTTTTTTTATTAAAAAAACCCTTCTATTTCTGAAAGTCACAAAAATATTCTTTAATTTTTATTTGTAAGAATTATTTTAAATTATACCTTTCAAAATTAAACATATACATATGTGCATATGTAAATAGATAGTTATATACTTGAATGTTGGTGTAATACAAGTATCAAATTCTTGTTCTTTAACTCATGGATAGGCAATTGTCCCAGGATAACTGATCAACTCGTTCTACCCTCCTTCAGTGTTTGCCAATAATGCTTTTGTTATACGTCACATTTGTTCAAATGTCTTCGTTGATTTCTTGAATTTTTATTTTGTTCAACTGGTCTGTTTCTTCCCGTTCTAATGCCACATCTTCATATTTTGTCAATCTTTATTAAGTCATAAAAATCTGATTTGACTAGTCTGCTGCCTAACTATTTCTCTTCAGGTATAATCCATTCTTGGTGATTTCAAGACACATTTTGAACTAATGAATACCAATCAAATTTGTATTCCAAGATTTGTCCCATCCATGACTGGGAAGACTGGCACACTACCCTTCTTATGCTTATCGAAGACATACCAGTCAAACTCAGCCCTGGTCACTGCTGCCTACAGAAAAAGTAAAGTTCAGCATCCAAGGCCCTTCAGTATCTCTGTTCTTAGCCAGGCTTCCCTCCCACCTGTCAGCCCACTGAACCTTAAGAACCCAGACCAGTCACTCGCTGACAACCTGCATGTATATTCAGTATGCCAGTGAACCTTTGGGGGCTGGGTTCTGCCCAGTTGGAATGCCCTCTTTACCTCTTCCCAAAGTCTACTATCCCCAAAGACCTAGTCCTCCAGGAGGTCCTCCTCGATCACTCATTCCTAGTGGTCACCTTCCACTCAGTTTCTATAGCAACTGAGTATTTGTGGCCGTTAAAGAGCCAGTACCTGCATTCTGCTACTAACATGCTTAGTTACCTACCACCACCTCAATCATTGCAGGTTTGGTCTCGGTGACCAGTTGAGAGTGAAAAAAGTTATGTGCCATTTCTCAGATTCTTACAACAGACACTGCTTCAGTCTTAGTTCAACCCTCGTCCTCATTTAGGAGAAACCAGATGCCATTTTGAACAGCCTTATGGAGAAGCAGATGTGACAAGGAACTGAAACTTCCTAACAAAAGCCCATAAGCAACTGAGAAGTCTTGCCAATGTACGGTTGTTGGCATGTGAGTCATTTTATGAGCACAGCCAACCTTCAAGTGTCTGGCTACACTTCAGGAATGACTGTGATATAAAGGCCAAAATTAAAGTTCATTCTTATGTGTGTGTGGACTTCTGTGAAATAGGGAGGCCTGAGAATTTCCAAGCAATACCCTTTACTCAGGGAGACTAGGCGCACTTCCTGCTAATTTCTCAGTGCTGGGATTCAGATTCCTGCTGGCCCACAGAGTTGTTCAAACAAGCTCAGAACAATGTCCTGTGGGAACCTAGGAATAGGGAACCTGTGTCACCCTATTCTACTGACATGACAAACTCTGGCTCCCACGAGACCTGGTTTTTCACTCTACATTCAATTCCTCATGTGACCCGGTGTGGTATGCAGGGCCTCCTCTCCAGGGATGAGCCTATATGTGACTAATAAACTGCTGTCTACCTCATCTCTCAGTGTGAGTTCTGTGTATTCCACCGGCCCCCTAATCTTAGAATGGAAACCTCCATCAGCAATGGGTGAATGAGCGGTGACCTAGTTAAGTTTCCTGGATACTTGACCCTCAGAAACCATGTGAGATAATAAACATTTGTGGTCTTAAGGCAACGATGGCAAATTTTTAAAGCTTTCAATGATCCAAACAGCCCACTGTGGCATGTGTGCCATAGGTTCACCATCACTGTTTTAAGGTAACAAGTTTTGATGTGATTTGTTATGTATCAATAACCAATATACACTGTATTTCAACTTAATACACTGCTGAATTATGTATGATATTATCTTTTAAATGATTTGTATATCTGTTTTCACAAATTATTGTGGTCTATAATTTCTTTCTTTTTCACGCTGCACTCAACAGATTTTTATATTATGATTATACCTGACTCATAAAATACATTATAGCTATACATCATTTCCTATTTTCTAGACAGGTTTGTGTTACTAGAATATCTCCTTTTAAAGTACAAGTGATATGTAAAGTAATCTGAGTCTCATTCAACTATGGATTAACCATGTTAAAGCTTATATTATTATATTTCTTCCAGAGTTATTTGTGCTAAATTCTATTTTTCCAGGTTCCCATGTTTGTTGGCATAACATTTATTGATTTTATCCTTATTATTCTTCCATTCTAACATTATTTATTACATTCTCTCCCTTATTGACTTTCTCACAAACAGTTATTAAATTTTCATCAAACTTATTAGTTTCTCCAGACAACCAAATTTGTGGCTTTATGATTTATCCATTATCTTTCTTTTTGTTTCATTAACCATGCTCTCCTTTTTATTTGATCCTTCCTTGTGCTCTTCTTATTTGTTCTGGTTTTTTTTTTTTTTAATGCACGGTCACATTCTTAATATGGCAGTTTCTTATAAATTTTCAGCCTAATAATACTCAACATTATGAATTTCCAAGGACCATTTTTTTACTATGTCCCACAAGTTTTGATACATTTTCTCTTTATTTTCATTCTAGTATAAATATTTTTTATTTACATTGTGCTTTCTACTTTGAACTAAAAATTATTTAAAATTTAGAACATTTAGCCTTCTTTATGCACAGAAAATGCAAATAACTATGAAAGCATCCACTCTTTAAAGAATAAATAAACCCAGCAGTGAGCTTCTATCAATTTCAATGTCAAAAAAGTTGTGTTACAAGTCATTTCATATTCAATAGCTTAAAACAGAGACAATTTCAATCTCATGAGCCAGTCTATGTAAATTTAGTTCTGCAAGAGAATTTAGATCTGGTCCACAGGCCCTAGCTCATCTTCCTTGACTAGAAGATCGGCCCAAGAATGTTCTTCTCGTGACAATCACAGAGACATAAGACAGCAAGCCTCAGCACTCAGGTGCTCTGTAAATGTCTGCTTGTGGCAATATAGCCCAGCAAACAAAAAATCCACATGGTTGAATCCAGCATACAAGTGTAAGGAGTATATCATATATGTAGAAGTAGGGAAAGTAAACTTTTAAAAATGTGCTGTACACATAAAAAAGTTTACTCTTATCATTTTTAATTTTACAGTTTACTGGTATTGAGTACATTCACATTGTTGTGCAAGCATCATTACCATCCTCATATCCACTAAATAATACCACTAAATAGTAACTAGGATATGAGTATACATACTGCCAGTAAATAATAACTCCCTATTTCTCCTTTCTCTCACTGCTTAGCAACTACCATTCTACTTTGTATCTCCAAGTTTAGCAATCTATTTTTAACTTGGTTTCTTTTATATTATTTATAGTTCTTTGCTTCAAAATTTGTATTATAAGAATTTTAAATGGTAAATGTTCTTTTGAACCTTTTCAGTCTCAAATAGTCCATGGTGTAATGTATTTTCTAATTCATTGCTTTCTAGTTGACTTGTTTTCCACATTTCTTTATTTCCTGTATGCTCCAAGAGTTATATAAGACTGTGACTCTTAATATCCACATGGTTTAAAAGTTTGCGGACAGCATTTTATAATTTAATTTTATTGGATCATGATTAAATTCATGATTTGATGATGCAGCTTGTAATTTTTCAATCATTTTAATTTGTAAAGCTTTATTTTGGCACCAATTTCTTGAATATACTTTGAATATAAAAATGTTTCCCATTTGAGCTTATATAAACCTATTAAAATTAGGATTATTGGTTGTAACAATTTATTTCTTTATTTCATCCCTTTATTTTGTCTGTAAAATGATAGATATGAAAAATAAGTAATGAAAGAGGACTTTGTGCAACGTTATAACAAAATCAATTTCATTCTAACTGTGAGAAAACTTTATCAATAGTTGTCATAACAAAACTTTAACAGACATGTTTCATTATATTTTATTCAACTTCTGTGTAATGCAGGTTTATAAATACATGACATAGGCCCCAACAGGTCCAAACACTACCTCATGCCATTTCTATGAGAAACTCAAAGAATCTGCAGAATAATATAAAGGAGCTTAATACATCTTTGAATTTTTTTTAATTTTATACTACCAAAAATTAATAACCCAGAAAGTTAATTATATTTTTAAAATACATATTCTTATTAATCTGGAAATTATAACTTATTTTACACACAAAATATTTGGGGTTTTTATTCCCTAAGGACAAATTAATAAATTCCATTTTTTTCTATTTTTAAGTATTATCCTGAATAAAATTTTTAAGATCAAAATTTTTTACTCATTTTTTCAGGTTTTATTTTGTATCAGTACATGTTTGCATTATATGATGATCACATTGCTTGTGGGGAGTAAGCATACATGACACATCTTAATTTTTTAATCCCTTCCCTCCCCTCTTTCTCTCTTCCATCCTTTTATTATCTTCCCATTTGAACAAAATCTATTTCCCTACTTCCTATTATCTTTTATTTTGCTCAATTTTAAACTTTGCCAATAAATATATGGTCTAGTGTCTTTCTTGTAAACTGGTTTATTGATTGTTTTTTTCCCTTCTGTTCCACTGAATAAATCACTGGAGACTAGATTTTTATACTATAATAGCTCTTACTATAGTCTTAACAGGTAAAGAGGAACAATTCACTTTTGAATTCTCCCTGCTCATTCCAAGTAGCTGTCTGTCATCTTTCTTCCCTCCCTTTCCCATCTTCAAATAACTCTTTTATTTTTTTAAAAAAAGTTAAAGGAGCTGGAGATTTAGCTCAGTGGTTATAGTGCTTGCCTTGCAAGCGCAAGGCCCTGAGTTTGAGCCCCAGCACCAAAAAAAAAAAAAGAAAAAAAAAGTTAAATAATGCTTAACTTATTTACTTATATGAGTAAAAATATTTTTAAAGTGGAAAATTTCAGCTAACCATTGTTTTCTGATACTATTGCTGTCACTTAAAGAGTTGTTTGAAAATTCAACAATTCCCAATTCTCTTTAGAAATTCATTCCTGAAGCTCATGCTGACAGTAACTTTCATTGACTAAGTATGTTGTTTAATATCAAAGTAAGAGCAAACTCAAGGAATTTATTTCCTCTAAAAGTATAACATTATGTGATGTCAAATACATTCAATATTTGTAATGTGAGCTTTACCTGTCAGTGAATAGCAAAAGCTCAAATAATTGACAGTTTGAGACCATTATCTGAGTCATTCATGTTAACATAAAAAGAAAGTACTTTTAAAAGAGAATCTATTGTATGTGCTTTATATTCTGTTGAAAATAAACATGAAGAGTAAGACAATTTCTCTTTTATAATAAATAATATATTTTCTAATGAAAGCAAACTATTCTTTAAATATAAGAACAATCTTAAAATAAGTAAAATGTGTGATCCGTGATTTGTTTCACAAAAGATAACAGTTGCAAAAATGTGAAAATTTATTTCTAGTTTTGCAAGTCTCTGAAAGCAACCAGAAAAGTGAAAAGGCAAGACATATGTGTCAATGAAATTCCAAACTTTTCACTTATTAAATTATGTGCTATTGTTATTCATATTTTGATCCTGGGAAAGTCCAATGATCAAAATACTAACAGCCTTACTCCAGGAAACTATAAAAGCTAACATGATAATCAGTTCATAACCTAAAATAAATCGCAAAGCATTGTAGATGACAAGACCCAACAGTCAAAACAAGACTTGAATTCGATTTCTAACTCAAATTGTTTGAAATATGTTTAATTCTGGAATCTTTCTGTCTTTCGTGGGAAAAAATAATCACAGTTTTACTTCACAGACTTCCATTGAAAGAGATAGTATATGTGTTATGGTCTGTGTCTAGATGGCCCCTCAAAGCCTCATGTGATCTACAGTGTGTGATTACATCACTGATTGGTTTGGCATAGTTCTGCCAGGATCAAGGATGTGATATTAGGATTAAGGGCACTAGGATTAAGGGTGGGAGTGCTACCCACTCTAAGGCAGATAGCCTGGATAAGATATAAGGGACAGAAAGATGCTCGTCTACCCCCCACCCTTTGCCTGCCTTGCTGCCTTCTGCCTGTCGGTCATGCTACCCTTCCTTGGATCCAGCTGATTGTGGACTGAAACCTCTACGAACTGTGAGCTACATAAACCTTTCCTCCATTAACTTTGGGTGTCGGGTATTTCATCTCAGCAGCAAGAGAAAAGTAACTAAGACAGAATTTGGTACCAGAGAAGTGGGGTGATTGCTGTGACTATACTTGACTATGTGGCTTAGGAGCCTTTGGAGCTGGCTTGTGGGAAGGGGAAGAGTTAGGACAGGTTTGGAAATGTCACCTGAAAGAGAAGCCTGGAAAGCTTTTGTTGGTACTTGGCAGGAGATTCTGGTCAGACCTCGGAAGACCAGAACGCTGATAGGAAATCTGCCAGTACAGACAGGCTGGGGAGGTTTCTGCTGGGAAGAAGGACTGCATTGGCCACTGGACTCCACACCATGTGTGTTATTGGCTGGCAAAAAGTTTGCATTTTGCTAATGTCCAGAGACTGAGATAAAGGGCGGTGGACTAATTAATCTTGCAAAAGAAATTTCAAGACAGTCTAATATTGAGGCAGTGGCATGGCTACTGTTGGGGGCTTTTAGCCAGATATATGTTGAAAACCAGGAGCAAAAGGCCCAGAAGAATGATTCAAAATGTGTGAGTTTGGCCAGAAAGGAAGCTTCAGCAAAGCTGTGGCCTGCAAAGATGGAACACAGAAGAAACTGGTTGCTGAAAAGACTAGCAAGAAAAATTCAAATATTTCAGAAGAAGACAACAGGAAAGATTGCTTGAGGATATCACAGGAAACAGCAAGACTCCAGCCTTTGCAGCCTCAGAGTTGGAAAGATAGAAGACTTTTCTTTGAGAAGAAAGCCCTGGAGAACCATGCTCCAGAACAGTGGCAGCCTAAGAAAGTTATTCCTCGGGATATGGTTGAGAGTGCTCATGATCCAGGCACTCGACCCCTACAGCCAAGAGAAGGAAGCCTGGCTGCTGCTCTAGCTGGTGGCAAACTCTGGCGTCATCGACTTGGCTCTGGTTTTAAGTGCAAGCACAATGCAAGAGTTATGGGGTCAGGAAGGCTTTCACCCAGATTTCAGAAGAAGGCCTGGAAGGCTAGGCAGTGTGGCCCTCAGAGAGCAGTGTGTGAAGTTGTGAGTGTGAACCTGAAGGTGCAGTGGAGGTCCCAGAAGTTTGGAGAAACCAGGAACATGAATCATCTGAGGAAAACTGCAAACAAGAAGCAGAGCCAGCCCAAGAGACAAGCCATTGGAGCGACCACCACCGGAAGTGCCATAGGGGCGCAAGCCACCCAAGCCCTTTGGAGTTCAGACTTCACCACAGATCGCCTCTGATGCTGCACATGGAACTACAGGACTTAATGTTTGCCCTGCTGGATTTCAGACGTGCAACATGCAGAGATTCCCTTGGCTTCTACTTGCGTTTGCTGACAGGGGAGCTGGAAAAGAGACCAGGAGGAGAGAGAAGAGAAAAGTGCATGTATTGATTCCCCATCTCCCTCCTGCCTTGAGATGGCTGCTTCCCTCTACTGAAGGTTGCTGATTTTCTGAAAGAAATTATTGATTTTTCAGTAATTTCTTCTTCTGTATTCCAAGAGTTGCTCCCTCCTTTTCTCCCTTCAGGCCTCCAGAAAGTAAGAGCTCCTGTCCCTGTTCTAGCTATACCTACATCTTAACAAATAGCATTTTTATAAATAACTTCTTTTTGATATGTCCTATTTCAAGAATGCCACCTGCTTCCTCTTGGGTTCCTGACTGTACAGGTCACATCTTGACTTTGCCAAAATTACATAACTGTAGTTAAGTTAAAAATTATCTGAAATAATTTTTTTAAAAATATACAAAATAATAACTGTACAGATTGTAATACAAAAAATGCTAACAAATATTGTATATATTATCATTAGACATAGTATTAAATTAATATGGTAATATATCTAAATTCCTATTATAAGCATCAAATGTGATAAAATAGCATAGATACCACTTTTTTGAAGAATAAAGCTAACAATAAAAAGTTTTACCTCAGTTCATTAAAAGGACTCTTAAGAAGCTGGTATTTTTATAATAATTTTAATTTCAAGTAAAAATGATGATACTTCACCACGTTCCATTGTTATCATCCCACCATATTAATGGAGTAGCCTAATTTGACAAAGCACAATTAATTGTCTGACACAATCATTTCTCCATTGAAGAAAACATACAGTGTCATAGTGCACTGAAAATATCATCTTTGAAATGCTAAACAATGTTTTCTGTTTTTTGAGGGTTTTTTTTATACTGCTGAAACAGAATATAATACAAATATTGATACTTGAAAATGGAGCTTCAGTTTCATTATCAGGTTCCTCAAAGATGCCACAGGAGAAATGGTGATACAGGGTAACCATAGCAATGCACTGTGGAAAATTCCCCAGAGCCTCTAAGGGGACTAACTTCAGTCTGCTAGTCTAGCTGAAGCATCAACTTAAAAGAGAACACATATGGACAAGAGCTGGAGATATCAAAAAGTACATGAGCAGCCTTCTACTGTCCATGAAAAAAGGACAGAAAGACCCCAGAGGACTCTGTTATTGCTGTAAGAATTACCTGCCATGCTGTTCTCCTAGCAGGTCTTAGGGAAATCCATTTTAAACGTGTCCTTGGGAAATGCTGTGCGCAGTTCACTATACCTTTGGCAAAACTGATTAAAACTGCCTCAGTAGGACTTGCTGCTTTGACAAATAAAGCAACTAACAAAAATACGTCTTAAAAGTGTATTCCATTGACTGTTAGCATGGCTAAATACGTTTCCATAAATGCTTCATATTTGTATTTCTGTCTTGCATGTTTCTTCTCTTAAGCTACGTATTTGTTTAGTATTTCGAATCAGAATTTTTATGTGTAAAATCTATATATTAAAATATAAACACTAGTCATTTTCTGCCATTTTGTATCAAAACGTCAAGCACGTGTTTTGGACTTTCAAATTAATAAATTGTTAATTTCCTTAAAAAATCAAACATATAAACACCAAGGAAATGGAAGATTGTATAAAGAAACTGATCTAAACAATACTATCCTATCTCAAATTAAGATATTCATTTTTCAGAGTTTTTCTTCTTTTTGCCCTTTTGTTTTGTCACATTCAAGCACTTAAACCATCTTGAGTTGATTTGAAATAGGATGAAAAAGATCAAAAAAGAAAAATTAAACACTTCTGTCACATACAATTTTCTCACAGCATCTTATTGAATTATGAGTTCTTTGTCCATTGATTTGTTATGCCTATTTTATCACAGAGTTGGTTTATTTGAAGAGTTTATGTGATAATCAAGTGTACGTTTTTAACCACTATCATCATTTTACCAGCAGCATTTAAATCTTCACAAAAAAATAACCCAATGCAAGCATCAGTTGTAAATTTTAAGAGCTCTACTCTGTCTCTCAAAACTTTCTATATAAGTGGTCACTGCAACAAAGGAAGTTCCCAAATAGGAAGTGACAATGAAGTACTTGGGCTACAATGGGCACTAGTTTTAGCAGAAGGTGAAAATGCCCCTAATTTTTCTGAAAGACCATTTTCTCCTCTAAATCATCTCCAACTTATGCAAGCAGAGAATCTGGATAAAGTGTTCACACAACACAAGAAATACATTTTCAGAGCAGTAATTTGATTCGTTGAATTATCAACTCCTTCTGTACTTTTGCTGGAAAATGATCCATTTGTAGACTTAAAATGAGCTTATAACTTTCCTATTAAATAATTATAATGAAAATTAGAAATACTTAGGATGCCACTGAAAAATTGTCACAGCATGCTGGGGATTTAGCTCAGTGGTTAAAGTGCTTGCCTTGCAAGCACAAGGACCCGAGTTCGATCCCCAGCACCAGAAAAAAAAAAATTGTCACAGCATTTTGATGCACTTTATATTACCTAATATTTTTACCTTATAAGACGAAAACTAAAAATTTAATTTTGTCAAATAAATATCAAACTTTGAAGGTTATTAAAATAACTCAGGACACTGGAATGCATAGAAATACTCATTAGTACCTTTAAGTTTAAGAGATAGTTTGGTTCTGTTTAGGAGTATAAATAATAAATTTTAAAACCTCTTACTAGGTATAGATTGGTGCAGTCTGTTTGAAAAACTTTTCTGTTGGTATCTAGTAAGGGCCATAAACATACTCAGTGATACAGGAATTCTACTCCTAGGTGATATCCATCAAAAATGTGTACAAAAGGTGAAGACAATGTTGATAGAAGTACTATTCATAACAGCCAAAAACCAGACAAATGAATATTTGTAATACTGCAGAACAAAGTAAACTATTCTGAACACAACAATATGAATAAAGCTCACAAATAAAATGTTAAACGAAGTCATTGAGGATGTATATTGTGTTATTCTACATATATAATTTTAAACTAGCCAGAATTAATCAATAGTTCTAGATGTCAAGGTAGTGGGTACCTTGTGGGGGGCTGCTCACACAGTTGACAGGAAGAGAAAGAAAGGAACAAACACAAAATGATCATACTGAAAAATAAGAAGTGTACAGTATGATCACTGTTTATGTCAGTGCTTAGCATCCATCCCCCATTAGAGACTGAAAAGCACCCCTGCCCAGTTATCAACAGATATCAGGACAAAGGACATACAGGTTTCCATGCCTAAGATATGTATCATTCACATAACAAACAGCAAAATGATTTCCCAAGGACTCATGTCCTGCTTGGAATAAAACAAGAGAAAGAGATGAGGGTAGACTGGATTTTTATTGTGGCTGAAGGTTGGAACCTAGAGAAAAGCAGCCGTTGAGGTGAAGCTTACCCAGTTTGAGATTTCCACCAGTGCCAAGGGATAACGAGTGTTGGACTTTTTATAAGGTTGCCCAGATGTTATGCAAAAGGTAAAGAGGAGGAGTGGGATGTAAAAATTGTCAGTAGCAACCATCAAAAACAAGGTCACTTGAGTACAATTACAACTATGTGTTTATATAAAAGTGTGACTGTATGAAATTATCTTTAAAAGAGCTAAAATAATAAAGGTAGAAATTCTTTGTATTTTTATAAGAAACATAGTCTCTTCAGTCTAGATTCAAATTATTACTTGCTCAGTTATGGATAAATCACAAGGACTTTACAAAATAAGTTGCAATATACCTATGACGTTCTAGACCAAGTAAGTGGAAATTATAGAGGCTTCTGTGTATATGTGTAGAGCTAACAGCTGGTTTTAAAGTGTGTGGTTATATTCTTTTTCTCATTAGCTATGCAGTCAGCATAAATATTTTAAGGAATTGAATGACCTTACATTATTCATTTTATTCACATTGTTGTATGATTTATGGCTTGAGCAAGATTGCAATATTTGATAAAGAGAGAGAACAAGGAGTTTTAGCAAAAGGTAATGCTTTACAAAATTAAATTCCTGCCTTGTCTTTGCCCAAATCTTCCTTAAAGTAGAATTTTTTCTGCTAAAGTGGAAAAGCTATTGAAGCATTTTTGTTGTCTGGGAAAAAACCTTGAAGTAATCTATCTCCTCTAAACATGACTAAGTGTACTACTCTGTTTTCTTGTTTCAGAATTGTCTTTTCGAGAATGAGGCCTCAGTCCTCCTGCAACCTTCATTCATTATCACTCTTTGTTCAAACAACTTTCAGGAACTTCTGAAGCAGGTCCTAAAATCCAGGACTGCACAAACAGCAGGATACCTTTATAAATGTAAATGATCTGTTCTGCCTTTACATTTTCTATCTGAGGCCTTCAGATATTGATGGGACATAATAATGCAAACAAATTACACACTGAAATTACTATTTGAAATTCAAATTTGAATGAACGTCTTACATGTTTATCGGTAAATCTGGTAATTTTTTTTCTATGCCAAGGACTTCTCCTCTACTGTGGCTTCTTCCTCCTCACCAAGCTGGTCACTGTCAAGCTCTACCCAGTTATATCCTTCCAAGTAAGATCCAGCATAGCTCCACCTGCCTACTAAATGTTTCAATGGCTGAGCAGAAAGTGACCTTTACTTTCAGCATTTCTGTAGCTAAAAAGTTCACCACTCACACTTTTATCAAAGTAAAATTACTTCCCTCACTCACCACACCCCAAAACACCAAATCTCACATTCATTCATTCATTGCACAACTATTTGTTTAGTATTTATTGTTGAGTGAATTAAAAAAGACAAATATCCTGTCACTATAGTGTATTACCCTTTTTTCAAGATCCTCTATAGTCTGAACACATGCTGGGCCTCCAAACACATCCCATGCTGACCTCTGCAATTTCTCCTCCTTGCCTAAAATCATGCCACCATTATTCTTGCCTCTACTTGCACCCATTTTTATCCCTATAAATTCATACTTTCTGAATGAATACTCCCTATGCTCACCTCAAGAAGACTAAAACCAAAAGAGAAAACTTACTTGTTTATGAAACTAAGTCAACTAATTTTTCTGAAATGCTGGACTCCGAGTCTCAGAGACCACTACCAAAACCTAAGTTTTTCCTTGTCTTTCCAATCGCAATGAAACTTCTTTAAAGTTCGCACTCTTTCTGCTGTAATTCTCATCATTCTCAACACTCAGAGCTCTGCATTTGGTTTCTATATTGATTAATACATTTATTACATAAGTCACCAATGACACTCTACAAGCACAACACAATGGATACTGCTGTCTTCATTTAACTCCATTTGACCAATGAATTTGGCCTGTTGTCAACTCTTGCATCATATGTTTTATAATATCTTCTGTTCCTAATTCTTCTCACAGATCCTTCTATCCACTCATCATATCAAGAAAACTAAGCATTGACTGTGAATAGGATTTCACTTTCAATCCTAAGCCCTTGCCTTTCTCCATGGATAAACTCATCTAAACACCAGCCTTTACCAGCAACCTATGTTTTTTTGAATATTCAAATGTGGTCTTTCTTCTGGACCCCAATATTATAAGCTGGATTCTCCACCAGCCCTTGAATCTCAAAAACCAACCTTGTTACCATCAAATTTCTAGGCTAAATTTCTCCTTCTAGATTTTTGCTTTCATTTGTAGTTGTTGATTCTTTTATCTATTGAATTGTGTATATAAGAAATCTCAGTATTCTTTAAAAGTCTTCCATATGTTTCATTTGCCTTGTTTAATCCTATTCATTCTAGCTTGGGGATTGCTCTTAAATAGCAAAACAACCCTTTACATCCATCCTTACTCTGATCATTCTAAGTGAAATCATATTATTTAAGGATTAAAATATTCTATTACAATTTTAAGTAATTGCACAGAGTCAGGATTTAAGGCATCTTAATCCATATCCATTGTCTATTCCACCATAAGAATGACCTTTCTAAAATTATCTTGTTTAAATATTTCCCTGTCTAATCAATAAGATAAAGTTCAAACTCTCAGCATGGTACATGAAGCTCTTCATAGACTACTTGTATGTCTTTTCTAAAGTTTGTTCTTCTTTTGTACACAGAATTATTCTCCATTTACCACATTCCTGTACCCACTGGTGAAATTTCTCTCACCTGTTCTTTATATTCTTTCCTGATCTTCTCCATCAACTTCAAGCAGAGAGGAGATATTTTTTATTGTGATCTTACTGCACTTAGTCCATATTTTGTTGTGTCATGTCACTTGGAATTGTTTACTTTTCATTGTCCCATTACACTGTGCCCCATGGCACATATACTCTTTATATCCCCAGAACTTGTCACAGGCTCTGGCAAACGAACAGTAGTGACAGTGAACTATTGACCATTCGCTCATTCAACAATTGCTTACTGAAGACTTCAAATGGGCCAGGACTCTTACAATTGATGAAATTACAGCAGTTAAGAAAATGGGCAAATCACAACTTTTATAGAGCTAACATTCTTGTGAAACCCCAGAAATAATATACTTCAACACTCATATATTGGATTATTAAGTCTAGACACAGTTATTGATTAATGAGTGTGTATGATCAATTGACCTGATTTTTTAAAAATTTACAGCTAAATGATATCCCAAGTTTCTCATGAAAATAAAATTTTAAATGTATAAAATGAGCAGTAATATTTGGCACAAAAATTCAATTTTTAAAAACCTAAAACTTATACTTCATTGGAATAATAAGCTCTGTTTTAGGAGAGGGAAAGTTACTTTTTTCCTATAAGTTCTTATTATTTTGATCTAGCATATGGCTTGGCAATTCTCACTTTCAACTGTGTTATGAAATATAATATTTCCTGGCAGCTCTGGGACAGTGTATTTTGAAAGCAACAAACTACGAAGACTCCAAAAGTAACAAACTAGAGTGATGAAGATGTTCTTACTCATAACAAGGACAGATGGTAGAGACAGAGTTTTTAAACAGGAATTGATAATGAAGTAATACTAATAATCAAAGTTAATGCTTACAAAATATTTTATGTGTCATATATTAATACCCTTAGCTGATGTTAACTTATATGTTAACTGATTTAGATATTCTATCTTAGTAGAGGTCATATAGTTTGCAAGAGGCCGAGAAAACATCTTGGCACAATTCTCTTAATTCTACAATTTCACTAAATTCTAGTATTTCACTAGAATAGTTTGCAACATACCGGGAGCAGATACGAGAATTGCTTATTTTTCTTAAAAAATTACTAGACATCACCTAACATGCTGACATAAATATGGTAAGTTTTTGTTGAGATAAAGAGCTGGGCAAAATTAGGGTTAGGGTTAGTTAGAAATAATAATTCTTTTTTATATATAAATTTTTATTAAAATGTATCTAGAATTACACAAATTTATAGGCCATTACACAAGCTTACAGACCACAATATACCATGTCTTTTGCTTATGACAGTGAGCAATGTAAACAACCACATAGATGCAGCATTAAGTCACGACTACATGAAATTACTGTAGTACCTAGTGTACATGTCACTGTTTAAAGTTTGATTTATTAGGTTCTTGTTTTTAAGATATCATTATTCCTCTGGATTCCCATTCCCCTCCCCCTTTGCCCTCTTCTTGTTCTCTCGGACCTTTTGTCTATTAGCTTAGATCTGACCCTTTGCCTTTTTGTATCCATTGTTGACCCTTTTTTTTTTTTGTTTGTATTTTGCTTCACTCAAATGAGGGATACCATACTGTATTCAATCTTGCGGGTCTGGTTTATTTCACTCAACATTATATTTTCTGGGTCCATCCATTTTCCTATAAATGATTCTAGTTTGTTATTCTTTACAGCTGAGTAGTATTCCATTATATATAGATAACACATTTTGTTCATTCAGTTATCTATTGATGGGTATAGAGGCTGCTTTCAGAATTTAACTATTACAAATTGTGCTGCTATAAACATTGCTGTGCAAGTATCTCTGTAGTAATTAAAACAACACTAAGATGGCACCTTACCCCAGAAAGAATGGCAATCATTAGGAAATCAAACATTAACAAATGCTGCCGGGGCTGTGGTGAAAAGGGAACCCTCCCACGCTGTTGGTGGGAATGCAAACCAGTTCAACCATTATAGAAATCAGTATGGAGATTTCTCAAAAGCCTGAAAGTAGAAATCCCATATGACCCAGTCATTCCCTTACTAGGTATCTTCCCCAAAGAGCTAAAGCAATAAAAATTCTTGAAGCTACTTTCGATTTCACAGTCTAGTGAGTGTATATTGCTAGGGAAAAGTTTATTAAGAACAACAGAAGAGACCTTTAAAATTATCTAAACGAATTTTGTCCATTCTGCCTCTTTTTTGTTGTTTGTTTGTTTTTGAGACAGCATCTCACTATGCAGTTCAAACTGGCCTTGAACTTACTAGGTAGCCCAGGTGGACCTTGAATTCCCAGCAGTCCTCCTGCCTCGCTTTCCCAAGTTCTGGGATTACAGCTGTGTGCCACCATGCCTGGCTAAACTAATTATATTTAAACAGATACATAAGCGGTTCAAGATATTTAAAAGAAAATATATAAGATTGGTAATTGAAGTGTATTACTATAATTAGATTCATGTCAAACGACAGTGATGAAAAATAAGCAAAGTTATGTACATTTAACTACATCATTCTGTCAAGTAGTTAGTAATTTAAGTAGATTGTTATGAGCAAACATTTTAATTAGTTTAATCACATATTCATAGTGTACATTGAAGACAGGATAATCCTTCATTTCAGTCCTTCTCTAAAGAATAAAATTAAAAGACAGAAAAAGGACAGTTCAGTTTTTCAGCTATTTTCCTTCTCTTATAAACCAGTGCCAGAGAGCCAAGAAAGTGACATCCCTAGCTAGCTCTGTGTCATTAGAAATGTAGGTTTACTTTCAAGTTGCAGCAATTTCTGCACTCCGTTTTTCCAGATAGATCATTTTTGTCATCCTCATAACACACTGAGGATATAAATTCCTTTAACAGTAAAGATCTATGAGATTCTTAGGACAAATATTATTAGGCTATACTTTTCCTGAATTAAAATTAGTATCTGGAAAATAAGCCCTGAAGACCGTCCTCTGTGTCATTTTTCTGACCAAAGGACAGTTTAGTACACTGACTAAAACAAGATAAATACACACTCTCATCAGTTAAAGAAACTTTTCCCCGTAAAACCTACATGGTATTTAAAAAATAAAAGTCTTTCGCATGTAACAGAGATGCTCATTTCAGTGATTTCCAATCATTTCTGATTTCCATTTCACTTAACTGTCTTTCAAACAGACCTGAAGAATCACAAGATCATAAATCAATTAACTCATTTAAATCATACTGCATGTATGAGACATGATCGAGGATGTAAACCACAAACCACTGATCAAAATACTTAAAACTCTCATTTTAATCAAAAGAACATTATGTATGGAACACTGATATATTTTATTAGGTCAAATTATATATTTTAAAGTCATTCCAATAACATAAAAATATGTCCAAGTAATGGAGAACTAAGTGAAACATTCCTCATTTCTCTAGAACTTCAGGCAAATGCTGGAAACTTTCCTTCAAACAAGTGGGAGTCATACAACCATCCCAAAGCTTGCTGAGTATCATGTGCCTTCACTCAACCATCCTTTGCCATTCCCAATGTAATGAACAGAAAACCAGTGAAGAGGAGGAAAAATTGAATGGTGGAATGAGAGAAGAAACAATTGAAAATCTTATGTCCTCAATTAGGCAAAGTAGGGCCTAGAAATGAGAATAGACTTAAAGGTGTCTAAGCCAGGCATTTAGCCCCAGCATTTTAGGAGACTGAGGCAGGAGGATTGCATGTTTGAACTCAGTCTGGGCAACTACAGTCTAAGCAACACTTGTCTCAAAATAAAAAATAAGGGCTGAGGATGTAGCTCAGTGGGAATACCCTGATTACCAATACCACAGAAAGAAGAAAGCAAGCAAGCAGAGGTTGTCTAAAAGGAGGGACAATGCATTCCCGCAGCCTTCCCAGTCATTGCAGGCCTCAGCTTCAGTGATGAGAAACTGCTGGAGCCAGGACACTGGCATCAGGAGTCGGCACAGGCCTCAAGCTAGATGAGGACTAAAGGAAGGCCATTTCTGCTCTAGGAATACAGTGTGACGTCAGAATAAGGGCAGAGAATTTAGATCCAAGACTTGACAAGTGAACAGGGAGAAACTTAAGAAGTAAGAAAACCCATGAACAGGACTGAAGTTTTAAATGAAAATGGCTAATAAATACTTGAAAGGTTCTTATTTATACAATATTTATCAATTATCACTAATGAATAGATAAGAAAGCATAGAAAAGGAAATTATAAGTGGGTTATAGAAATAACAGATACAAACATGAACATTTGTGCTTTGCTTGAAATTCACACATATGCCATAAGTATTTGGTATTAACTCTATAAATAATTTATTCACAAACCAACACCCCTCAAACTAGAGAACCAGAAATGATGGCTGTCTGATGACAGCAGTAAATTTGCAGTAGATATTTTGAGCTTATCATCAGTAACAAAATAGACTTATAAATGAAATGCAATTTTAAACAAAGCTACAGTTTAAAATTGCAAGTTCTGTCAAATACTTGACAATTTAGAATTGTATGAACAGAAAAATCAAGGTATCCTTCTGAACTATCTTAAAAATTATTTTACACTGACACCAAACTTAACTGACTACTGTTTATACAACCAGAAAACAATAAAAAAAAAAAAAGTTAAGAGTTTCCTGCAGGTAGGAGATGACTATAGTTTCTTTGGACAAAATACTGATTTGCTTATAGATACTCACAAAATATTTTCATATTGCTTTTCATACTGCAGAATTTAATACAGAATAAAGCAGCAAGTCAGTACCACCAACTCACTTAGCTTCTATGCACTACCCACTAAAGTCTTATTTTCATCTGTTTTGGTGTCTGCTATATCCTGAAAAACCTAGAAGAGTTCCTGGTTTATTAAATATAGGTTGAATGAAAGAGAAAATATCTGACTAGTAAACCGTAAGTCTGATTACAAATGCAGGTACTTTTACAGGTTGAATCTTTTACCTTCAGATTTCATACATTAGAATCTTTAGAATGTGAATAACTTTGGATCTAGGGCCTTCAAGGAGATAATTAAGTTAAAATTATATCAGAGTGACCTGAATGCAATATGACTAGTGTCCTCAAAAGAAAAGGAAATTAGGGCACTGACAGGTACAGAGAGAAGATCACATAAAGACATAGAAAAGACAGCCATCTGCAAGCCAAGCAGAGGGCCTCAGAAAAAAATTAAATTACTGATAACTTGATCTGAACTTCCAGACCCCCAAACTGTGAGAAAATAAATTTCTAATGTTTAAAATAACCAGCATGTAGCGCATTGCTATGACAGTTTTAACAAACCAACAGAGGCACTTAAATAACATTTGGGTAAATAGAATGAATAAATAAATGTAAAGAATGCCAGAAAAATTGTAAATTTTGATAAATGTTAGATTTGATCATATAGCAAAATTCTAGCTATGATCAAGAGACATGATTTGGTTCCTCTAATAGTGAATTAAAAGTCTTGGTTTTTATTCCTGTCACGGTATTAAAGTGCCATTTATCAAATTCTGCCAAACTTTGTAATCCTGAAGCAATCCATCAATGGTCATATAAACAGACTGTAAAATATGTTAAATGTAACCACTTAATTCAGAAACACCCATTATCTCAAACAGAAGCAAAGGGGGTGATACGGACTCTGTAAGTCAAAGATTTTAGGATTCTAGGCTACATAGACTCCTAAGAAGAAATCAAGTGTGTAATTGTTTAATTTTCCTTATAAATCTGTCCTCTCAAATTGCATGTAAATAAGCAATTTTATGAGACATTGGAAGAACAAAAAGCTAGGACTACTGAACTACAATAAAAATGCAGTGGTAGGAGTACTTACGCTTTTTTGATTAAAAGATCCTTTGGTGGATTTGTATCTCATAATTCTGCAAAGATAAAATATTAATGATTATGTTAACATACTATATTTTTTTTATTGTGAAAAAGATAAAACTTGTTCAATGTTATAATCTTGTTTACAGAAACTTTCCCAGATAAAAGCTATGAGTAATTCCAAACTACTTGCACAGTGATGTGTTTTCAAGATTTGTAAACTTTAAAAGCAAATGAGAGTCATATCCCACAGCAGCAGAATTCATACTGAATGGCCCTGCTTACTGGGGAAGTCTGAGGATCAAATGAAGCCAGAGGATATTATTTAATTGTCACAGACCTAAAATATGTTATTAATCTTGTTAAAAGGACTTGAGCTTAGCATTGAAATTACCTTAGTTAGATTATATCCCATGGATGTACTAGACAGAAAATCTATACATAGAATGATGTGCTTGCTTTAGAAGACTGTGGACTAACTACATCTAAGAAGAACAATTAAATTTGAGGAGTAATCTAAGAACACAAAATTATGTCTTTTTCTCAGTGCCAAAAGAGACTCTTATATAACCAGAGGAGAGTAAGGGAAATAATGAAAAGAAAATAGTTTCTTTTCCTCTCACATTTTAGAATAAGAAAAGTTATTTTCTATTAAAAAAAAAAAAATAGAATCCCAGGGGTTGGGGATTTAGGTCAAGTGGTAGAGCACTTGCCTAGCAAGCACAAGGCCCTGAGTTCAATCCCCAGCACCATCCCCCAAAAAAGAATCCCAATGCCCAACTTCAATTAAATTATAATTGCCTATTGAAAGCTAAAACAATGTAACAAAATTATTTCACATATATATCTTCATACAAAGTTGACTACCACTGACTTTTCCAGAAATAATCAGCCAGGTACAGTGGTGCACACCTGTCATCTCAGCTACTTGGGCAGCTAAGGACAAAGGATAGCAAGTTCAAGGCCAGTCTGGCAACTTAGTGAGACCCTAACTTAAAATAAAATAAAAAATCATAAAAGGGCTGGGGATATAGCTCAGTGGTAGAGTGGTTGCCTAACATGTACAAGGCCCTGGGTTCAATCCCCAGAGAATGGCTTCAATGTATTTAATTAATTAATTTATAATTATATCAATGTGGAAATGGTGGTAAGTATTAAGAAATGTTAAAGCATCAAGTTAATGAATGAAATATGTGAAAAATATGAAATTGGTATTTTGGACTAATAGATATAAAAAAGCTAGTGGAAAAGTTCATCTTTGAGTTTTTGAACTGGGACGTCCAAGTAAGTATACATGATATCTATTATTCTAGAAATATTATATTTTGAACCTCAGGAATTTGGTGCATAAATCAGCATGATAGTAGACTAACGTCTAGAGACCTGAGAAACTTCTTGGTTGTGCTGTTGTTTCCAAAATAAGTTGCAACTAATTGTTCACATATAAAGATATCCTTGATCTAGACAACATTATGGTGGTCAAACAAATATGTCATCATATTAGCTGCATACTAATTCTCTCAATTTAAGTAATAGGGTTAAATCACAAATCTACAGGCTTCCAAACATATATCTAAAATTTCGCCTCTAGACAGACTTATAATTAATAGATTTCCTTTCTTTTCTACTTCTGGAGAAGAACTCATATATACCTCAACCTTATAATGTCCAAAACTGAGTTAAATATCTTGGCTCAAATTGGCTATTAGCTAATAGCACATGCAACTATATAGCACAACACCATAGAAATGAAAATTCAACCCAAATCCTTCCTCTCCTCATTCTACATGTCCAATAAATCACCATGTTGCAAATTTCATTATATTACTATTTATATGAAGTGTCTTTTTGTCCATGATCTCATTACCAATGTCCAACACCAAGTTCTAGTTATTTACCTAGCATTTAACAATATCTCTTTACCTTATATATTTGTAGAATAAAGTTAGATATGTTTAGAGAGCTGCAAAGTCTTCTATGATCAGATTTCACCAACCTACCTCTTTTCATTCTTCTTCCTGACTCTTATTTTGTATTCCAATAATTCTCATGTGATTCCTGTCCCTTACTTTCCATGCTGTTTCTTTCTTCTACATCACTGATAACATTATCCATGGAAATCACTATCCCTCTTCTCTCTCTCTCTCTCTCTCTCTCTCTCTCTCTCTCTCTCTCTCTCACACACACACACACACACACACACACACACACACACACACAGACACTTAATTCCTGTGTAGAGGTTAAGGTTTGGTGCAGATGTGTCTACCCAGCACTCTCAACCTGGGTAAATCTCCCTCACTCTCTCTAGATTTTCCCATTAAGGTCTGTTTGCTCCTTCACTAGCAAAAACACTAGTTTGAAAGAAGGAACTATAACTTATTTATTTCAGTAAATTTTGAACTACTAGCACAATGGTTGGTCTGTCATGGACACTTAGGAGATAGTAATTGAGTGAGTGAGTGACATAAGGGGAGAAGAGTTGTATCTTAGTCACTTTCCCATTGCTCAGTAAAATACCCAATACCTGCAATTTAAAGGAGGACCGGTTTTGTGGATTTGTTTTTGTTTTGTTTTTGTTTTTGTTTTTTGCTGGAGGTCAAACTCACAGCCTTGAGGCTTGCTAGGCAAGCACTCTGCTACTGAGCTAAATCCCCAAACCATAAAACTTTATTTTGACCCGTGGATTTTAGAAGATTCAGTCTGTAGTCAGCAGGCTCTAATGCAGGAAGGGTATGGCAAGAAAAGAGGTTCATGTTATGGGGGCCAGAAAGCAAGCAGCAAAAGGAAGGGGTGGGGAAGGAGATAGACACTTCCAGGTCACACATCAGTGACTTGCCTCCAGCCAGGCCCCATTTCCTAACAGCACATTCGGCTTAGAGATCCCATGAGCCAGTCACCATCCAAACACATGAGGCTTTGGGGGGACACCCAGATCTAAATCATAACAAGTTGCAATAGATGAGATCTTAATTCCTTTCCTTTTTCTCTATTAAAAACTCAATTTTTTTCCTCTAAATTTTATGAGAATTTGCCTCAACTCACCCAAATGGGTCTGTTTGAACCTAATTAAAAAGTACTTCATGTTCTCTCTCATATGTGGAAGATAAAAATTTTATTTGAATGTATTATAATGATTACTAGAGTCTGGGAAGAGTGGAGGCAGAGACTGGATTTGATTAGTGCACACTGTGCACATATGCTGAAATACTACACTGAATTCCATTAGTTTGTACAATTAATAGATGTTAACCTAAAAATATAAAAATAAAATTTAAAAATCAGCAAATAGTGTATTGTATCTTAACTTTCATTTAGATAAAAATTATTAGTGTAAATGGTAACCCAAAACTGTTCTGGTAAATAGAGTTCAATAATCATTTTTTTTCAATAATCATTTTAATGAATTTTGGTGTCTCATTTTTTTTCATAAGGCTACAGAATCTCATGATCTAAGAAAGGATGCACTTAATAATCAATGAATTATTCATTTTCAGAGGAAGAAAATACCTTTAAATCCATTTGGTTTATTTTTTCAGTTTTGAATTTTTTGTTTCAGTCCTTTTTTTTGAAGAGGATAAACCCTGAAAAAACATTTCTATTCAGATTTTTCCAAAATTAGTAACTATAAAAGAAATTAAACAACATTTTCAATGTTTTATGTATGCTTGTAGAACTTACACTTCTGATGTTGCCATAAGTGAAACTATGAAGATGCTGAAACACTGTGTCCCCCAAATTCTCTGCAGAAATGCAGTTATTACTTTTTCAGAAATAGAAACAGCTTCTGGGCTACACAGCATTAACTATTACAATGTCTGGAGATGCAGTGGAGAATCTATTATAAATGTTGATATGGCATCTTAGGTGTGAGTCAAGGGCAAATCTACTCTGTATCTGAAATTCTTCAATTAGGTTGGCGGCATATTCCCTAAGAATCCAGTCTGCTCACATCTTCGGCTTTCTTCTTGCCAAATAAATATCACCCATATTTTCTATCTTTCCAAACAAATAATATGCCAATAAATACTCTAATTGAGTCTGCAGGGAAAACACTTTATCTACAAGAAACTTTATGTAAGGTACATTTTAAGCCAAAGGACATAATATAACAATCTAGTAGGTATTGGGAAAGAGTTTTAGAAGGTATCAACCCAAAATAATTGTAACAAAAGTACATTGCTTCCTGACATGAAAGATAGTCTATTTCATTATAAAAGTATTGACTTTTAAAAATCCCCATTTGGATAATGATTTGTTCATGATAAGACAGCTATTCTGAGACTGTTATTTGTAACCTTATTTCATCTCTGAGGCAGCAAGCAAAATGCTTCCATTATCTGTAACTAAACTGCCTCACACTTACAGAATACAAGAATATAGAAGATAGAGATCTTGGTAGCGGTCTACTTTGTAGACCAGTGGCCTTTATACAAACTTACAAAAAATAAGTTTATAAAGCCTTTAAAAAGAGAAACTGCAGGTAAGAAGAGGTAAATGGCCTTGCCATGTGAACAATAATTTGCAGAGTTTCCTGGCGGCCTAGTGGTGAGGATTCGGTGCTGCCACTACTGCAGCAAGGGTTCGATTCTGGTCAGGGAAGCCTTTCTTCTTCCTCTCCACCTCCCCGCCTCTCCAGTGCCTTTGCCCCAACCACACCTCTTCCCTTTCTCCTCTTTGGGTTGGGGACTTAGCTCAGTGGTAGAGTGCTTGCCTAGCAAGCACAAGGCCCTGAGTTTGATCCCCAGAATACTCCCCACTCCCACCCCACCCCCTGCAAAATAATTTGCAGAAATTTACCTTTCCTTGAGGCTTTGGAACTCAGTTTGTTATTAATGGAAAGAGGGCTCCCAGATGCTTCTCCTTGAGAAATGCAACCTCAAGCAAGGCAAAACTCCCTCTTCTTTCCTCTTTAACAAGCTATGCAGTTACTAGAAGAGGGCACAGGAAAGGTTGTGACCAGGACATATGTCCTAGATTCCACCTGTAGTGCCTGCTCTACAACCACCACATAAAGGGAAGCTCTCCAGGCCACTGCCCCACCTGCTTATGGGAAGCTCATAGTCTTCCTTTGCGTCTGTGCTCATCACAATGGACTGGACTGGGAGATAGCACCTGAGCTGACTTGTGGCCTATGTCATTCTATGACAGAATACGCTGTCAGGATTCTGAACTGAAGCATGGACAGACCTGGGGAGTTTAGAATATGCACCAAACAGGCAGCTCTATATGGCAATACTGGAGCTATGTGAGGTTTGAGGCAGGCTAAATTTGGGGTACATAGAAGGTAGAGGCACAGGATTAGAAACCTAGATTTTAAAAAAAGATGAAAGATGAAAACAATATTAAAATGTAGAGAAATAAACTATAGCAGCTGTGACCATTAATCCTGATGTGTCATCTTCACTGGATTAAGAAATATCTAGATTAGTAGAGCACACTCCTGGGTGTGTCTGGGTGGGTCATGGAGGTGTGCCCTTGGATACTATATATGGTCCCCGGCCTATTCCCATCCAGCACTCTCCCACTGTTCTGCCCCCCAAACATCATGAACCAAGCAGCTTTGTTCTGCCATACCCTCCCACCATTGCGTTCCTTCCTTGGAGCCACCTGACTATGAACTGAATCCCCCTAAACTGTAAACTAAATTAAAACTTTCCTCCTTTACATTGTGAGTATTGGTTATATCAACAGAAAAGCTAATGCAGCAGCTATTTTTAAAAAAGAAGAAAGATAGGAAAAAAAGATAAAAATGGGAAATGTAGAAGAATAAATGATGGGAGCACTTGTGACAATTGGAGAGGCAGTGGTTGGTCTCCAGAATAGTGGTTCAGTCCTCCATAAAGCCTCGCAATTAAAATTCCTTCTTTGAGGAAACTTTCTTCCTTGCTATTGAATAATCTGTCTGATAGAAATGTGTGAGATGGTAACATAAGGACTCAGTATTCAGGCTCTAGCTGCCTCCCACACAAGAACACAGGTATAGTCTTTTCCAACATTTCCTATGTTGGTTCAAAACAAAACTCTGCCACCAATCTTTTCTTCCACAAAGGTAAATGCCTCACTCTGAGGTAATCATACATTCTATTATGGTTTGGAGTTGCTTGCCAGCCTATGGCGCTCTTGAGAGGTGAGGGAATCTTTAGGAGGTAGAGCCTAGTGGAAGGAAGTTAAGTCAGGGGGCTGCACTTGAAGGAGATTTTGGTGCCCTGGGCATTCTTCTCTCTCTTTGCTTACTGACTGCAACGAAGTGAGCAGTATTTCGCCACCACGTGTTCCTCATGATGATATTCTATCTTGACACAGGCCCAAAAGCAATATAGCCAGCTGACCATGGACCGAAATCTCAGAAATCATGAGTCAAAATAATTCCTCCCTCTTTTTAAATTGGTTATCTCAGTATTTTTCCACAGCAATGGAAACCTGAGTAACACAAATCCTTAAAGTTAGACATTTTAAGAAATGTAGATTTCCACCCCAAATCAAAAGCAGTCTGAATACAAATAGTCTGTGAAAGAAACTTCAAGATGTGTTTGTTAGTTGTTGCAGGACCTCTTATGGAGTCTCAGATTTTTTTATACATATGAAATTACAAAACTCAGCATGTATGAGATTTAACTTTATACAGTATTCCATGGGCATTTGTGGACATACTTATGATGTCACTATGAAATACAATTACAGTTTCTCTTTCCTATAATACAAGATCAAGTAAAGAACAGAGTATTTTATTATTTTGCAAGTCTCAGGAAAAGCCAAGAACCTGGTGTTTACTACTGTTTAACACTATTGTCTCTATTTCACTAGATGTAATTAAAGCAGTAAAAGAGAACATTGTAAGCAGCACACAAGAAAATCTAAATTTATGAACTCATGAAGGTAAGAATACTAAGTTTTATTAGAAATTTATTTGTTGTGCTTTTGTCTTAAGTAGTTTATCTATAATATCTAAGCACAGATTTTTGACTAACAGAAATGTTGGACTAGGAAAGGGCAGAAAACACTTTCAAATAAAAATCAACTAAAATTCTGAAGATGTATAAGGAAGCATTTAAGAATAGATGCCCTGCATATAGAAACCTGAAACTTTAAGTATATCGGGTTTTTAGAATAATTGGGGGAAGCAAATGAAACAAGATTCCCTGTTAGAATCCAACTCCCCACAGAAGCAAAAAAGATTTTAGATATTCTACTATTTTCTCCCACATCCCCAAGTTAATGAAAATCCATTAAAGAGCAAAAACTGCACTTTCCCAAAGTGAAAGAAAAGAAAATGTCAGTTTTCTTGCAAAGAAAAATTAATCTGTAGATTTGGGTTACAAGTCTCCATTTACATATAAGCAAATGAGCCTACTCAGGTACCTAATTGTGACTTATGTGATACTAGCAAGAACTGATTACACAGTACGGTCCTGAGCTGGTGCTGTGCAGAGACTGCAAGTTTAATGATACGTGAAATCTCATAGAGTGTTTGTACATAAAGAATTGTCTTCATCAATATAAATTGAATTTAATGACCAAAAGTATTCTTAAAAATTGTTCCTATGATTACAGTGTACGAAACTGGTGGATCCTGCAGAGCATGTGCAATCCCAGCCGTGGGCTAAAAATGTGAGCCAAAACAAACCTGTCCTCCTTGAAGTTGTGGGTGTCAGGTATTATGTCCCAATGACAAGAAAGTGACTGAGACATTTTGCAAAAAAGAAAATAACAGAAGTTTTCACTGGAGAATTCTCACTGGTAATTAAAAAAATAAACTATCACATCTATAGTACCACTACCAGTTCTATAAGAAATAGCACCAGAAAAGGGGACAGGGGAATGTTGAAGTATAAGTCTAATCAAACACGGTTAGGATACATATGATGAAATCTACAAAAAAAATAGATGAATGATTCACTGAACTGTATATTATACAGTGAACTTCACTATATGTAAACATTAAACTAATTTTTTAAAAATATAATAAAGATAAAAATTAATCTCAGGTTATATAAGTCATTCATCAAAGAAACAATTATCTTTCCACTTTTGTTAAATGTATCAAGTCTATGCATTACTGGAACCACTTTGAGGGACAGTAAAGTTCCCCGCCATAAGCAAACTTACATGGTTACCAAGGAGACAAATATACAAGCCATAACTGACAAATGAGTAACCATTATAGCACAGCTCTATTACAGAGTGCTATAGGAGAAGAGTTGAGGCACTCTTTAACTAATTATGCTGTGGGAGTAGTTGGAGAGAACATTAAAAGTTAAAGGCTAGAAAAAGGAGTAGCTATTTGTGATGATCGTATTCTAGGGAAGGGAAGGCTATCAGGAATTGCATAAGCACCAACCCCCTTATCCCTTATTCCTTCCTGGAAAAAAGGTAGTCTATACTAGAATACTTGTTCTTCCCACTCTTATTCTTCAATTGAAGGGAACCATAATGCTTTCCCTTACATCTTCCTGTCACTGAGATTACTATAATGACCAGAAACTTCCCGACTGCTCAATATAACAAAACCTTCTCAATTCTGATCTACTAGACAACACCACTGGATTTGAACCTGCGGATCATTCCGTTTCCTTTAAATGCTTTATTCTTTCACAGTCCATTGATTTGATCTGCATTCTCTCTCTACCACTTTGATTACTTCTTGGACTCCATGGTAGCCATGAAAACGTGCCTGTGGGTCTTCCTCCACAGGGAGCTTGACTGACAATGAGTTCTCTGACATGCATTCTTGCATTTGCTCCAAGAAATCCTACTTCCCACAGTTTGTTTTGGGTCAGTAACTCTGCAGCAGTGATACAACTTGGGTCCATCACAGGAAAACCAGTTTTTATAAACAAGTGTTTTATATCATGGTAAACAGGTACTTCGTAAGCATTTTCAAATGAACAAAATTCTTGTAGTCCGATTAATTTGGTCAGTGTTTCCTAAATTGACCCAGTGGATATATGTCCCAAATCATGTTACATGTAGTTCTGCACAACATGACGTACATGTTCCTTAATCAGTCAAGTGCTGTGAAAAATCACTCAAAAATGAAAGTAAAAACAAAAAGACTATATAGAAAAAATGGTGTTAGGTATAACGAAACTAAAATTTCAGCAGGGCACGGTGGTGCTCACCTTGTAATCTCAGCACTCCTGAGCCTGATACAGGGGTTTGCCATGAGGTCAAAGCCAGCTTGGGCTACACAGGGAAAGCCTGTCTCAATAAAAATTAAAATAATAATAATAATAAAAATAAAATTCCATCAGCGACTGTTACGGTTCATATCTAGACGTCCTCCCAAAGCCTCCTGTACTCGGAGGCAGGGCTTTTAAAAAGTGAATTATGGGGGCACTATAGCAAAATATGATCTTAGGAAGTAGAGTGTGGTCAGAAGATTAGGTCACCAGGAATGTGACCCAGAAAGGTATAACTCTCCCTGCATTTCTTCCTTCCCTTTTTACTTCCTTACCACCATGATATGAGCAGCTTTCTTCTGTGTCAGACCCTTTGCCCAGGTCATTTCTGCCCTGGAACCTGCCAACTGTGGACTGAAACTCATTAAAAATGTGAGCCAAAATAAATCTCTCCTCCTTTAAGTTGTGAGTGTTGGTTATTGTGTCTCAGCAAGGAGAAAGTGACTAAGATAGTGATGTATTACAAAATAAAAAGGCAAAATAAAATAAAATAAAATAAAATAAAAGGGCAAAAAGTAAAATGAATACAATAGCACACTTTTACACATGCATAAACCTATGACAAATATAGAATTTAAAAGGAGAGAGAGACCCACAGAAATGTTGCAGTTTGGGAGTTGTGAGGAAGTGACAAAGGGAAGATTACTTGATAATGCAAAGGAAGTTCTAAGACCAGATGTGGATGACTGTGTACGAAGCACAGCATAGCTTCGAAGCATTGCCAGTGAAAGTGAGTTCAGCTGGCTGACAAAAGCTGGGGTGGGGGGGGGTGTTTTGTGTTTTCTCATGTGTCTCAGTTCAACTGGGTGCAGTTTTACATATTCGCCTACTGTTTCTCTGCACAGAACTATGCAAAACAAACCCAAAATTTACCAAACATTCAAAATGTTCCCTGATATACAGCACCAAAGTTTGGAACAATTTACATTTCGGAAGAAACATTACAGTAGAACTGAGTGGAATAACAGGTACTTGAGAAATAAAATGAGCAAAGAAATATCCTATATTCTAAAGTTTAGGAAGTGGGTTAAGCAAATTTTTTACAGTAAGACATTTCAGAGATCATATATGCTAATGCAAACTCTGAAATTTCCAGAGGATCGTGAATTTGCAATATTTTCCAAAATGACTTTGGAATACTTTCCTTTCTTTGATGTGAAAAAATTATTAACGTTCCCTAAGAACAGTGTTCCATGTAGCAAAGTTTTATAAAAAGTCTCTAGAGTAAGGTTGAATTTATTTATTTTTATTAGTACATGTTTGTAGTACATAATGTTCACATTCATTGCAGGGAGTTGGTACGTGTTAATAACACATCTTGATTAACTTTGTTCATCCCTTTCCCTCGCCTCTACCCTCCCTTCATTCCTTGAACCCCTTCCCATTTGAGAAAGATCTCCATGCTTCTTACTATCTTTTATTTTGTTCTTTATTAATACTTTCAATTTCTCATATAAGAGAAATCATGTTCTATTTAAGCTTGCATGTCTGATTTATTTCACTGAGCATTATGACCACAAGGTTTCATATTTAATGCTATAAAAGAGAACATAAAGATTTTTCTCAGAACAGAAATAAGTTATGACACAATATTGTTTGAATTTTTTAAATCTACAATAAACTTTTGAAAGTACTATCAATGTGCCTAGTATTACTGGTTGTATTTCTTTTTGCTTACAAAGAAATACACGACAAAAAACAAGTAAGATGTCTCACTGGAAATCATCTTTTCCACATGACTAAACATACAATCAAGGTCTTATAAATCTATATCAAATAATTGGAGATTTCATATGCACATGATTTTCTAAGATTTCAGTGTGATCCAAATGTTTATAAATAAAAGCCTTTACTGTGAAAAGATAAAAGGAATAATTAATTTTGTACATTTATTAATTTATCTATTAATATTTTTAAAATTTACATTTTCCTTTTATTCAAATTTTCAACCAAATCTTTTTTTCTTCAATTTTTTTCTATGTGAAACTTATATAAGATTTATAATAAGTACGGAATAATTAATCATTTGTCAAATAATGTAGTCTGCTATGTAATATGATTGACATACATGAAATCTATTTTTTTCTAATAAAAAACAATTAATGGAAAATAATATCAGTGAAAATCTTACATTAAGATTCACTGAAAGTTTCCTTCTCAATTACAGCAACCATGCCCCAAGAAAAATTTGTCAGAATTAACATTGTCAGCACTCCAAAATCTAACCAAGGCTGCAAGCAATCTGGGGAGAATTTATTCAAGAAAATGGCTGAATTGCAGTAAGAAGAGTGAACAGTGTGAATTTTAACTGATTTGATCTCATCCCTCACTCACAAATAGCCTGGCAGACCAGCAGTCTGTAAGAATGCTAAAAACCAGCAGCCATGCAGGAAATAGAGGGAGCAGGATGTTTGGAAGCTCCTTTGAAGTCCACCTCTATTATCAGAAAGACACCACATGTTGGCTCCCTGGAAAAGCAGGTTGGAGGACTTTCTACTTGGCCTGACTCAGAAGTTACCCACTGAGAGCAGTCTTCTCCCCAAGGATATTTGCTGAAAACAACTAGAGGCAGTTTTAACATCTGGCTGCCTAAGGCAGTGGATGAAAGTTTGGAAAAATAATTCACTCT
>PVJO010011026.1:0-61433 GCA_004026905.1 Hystrix cristata
AAGTCTCATCTCCTGCAGGCGCTAAAGAAACAGAAGTTCTGGGCCTGGAATTTTCAGGTAAAGCAGACAAACTGTTCTAACCGAGGTACTGATGGGAAAACCAAGAGCTTTTAGCTCTTGTTCCAGTGACTCATTTCCTTCTCAACCTACATAAAGTCGATCCATCAAACTCACCCAAGCTCCTGGACTAGATGCCACAGGAAATGAGTTATCTGTCTTTCCTTCCCACCCTCCCCACACCTGCTCATCAGCCTGACGACGATCAATCCCCAGTACCACAAAAAGAAAAATCTGGGCATGATAGACTTTGATTTACCTTAGCAGCTTCATCTGGCACTAGGCTGCTAAGGGAGCCATGTGTGAGTGAGTCCCCCAGGTATCTCAGGCCATTGGAAGACTCCAGTGACAAGGAAAGAGGCCCACAGACTTTGTGCTCTTGATGCACTTTGCTGCTTGAGGTCACGGAGGGATGGAGGAGCGACTGGGATTGGCAAACTTCTCACTCAGCTCGTGAGGCAGGGCCCAGCTCAAGCCAGCTACTGGGGATCTCGGGGCCCCATATCTTTAATTTTTATCCTAATAAAACCTCTGGCATCATATTGTCTGCAAAGACTTTTGGGAAATCTATTTCCTTCCAGTGCAGAACTTCAGGTATATTTTATCTGACGCTGCTAGTCATTCCAAAAGATGAGTGCATGTAGTACTGTGATGGACTTATTATTGTGGTCACCTTGAGCCAGAACATCCAGCTGGACTGAGTTGGTGTGGTTCTGGGTGTAGAGGATCCACCTGAGGATTGTTGCTGACACAACATAAAGGAGAATGAGAGCAGAAGTAGTGGCAGGTTGTTTCCCAGGAAAAGCTCTGCTGCAGCTGGTTCTCCTGAAGGGGACTTGGCTGTTCTCGAAGAAGGAGCTCGGGGCCTTGCTGTCATCGAGAATGGCTGCTGTTGCTTCAGGGGAGCTCTGGTCATCATCTCTGCTGCAAGCATCACATTCTAGTTCCAGTAAAGATTTCTTTCTTCAGCCTTCATCTGCAGACACGGATGTACATGGGACAGTGCTGTGGTCTCCCAGCCCTTCATTGGATCTTTTGGGTCTCCAGGGCACAGACAGACTTTTGGCACTCTTTCTGCATTTGGCTTATGGGTGGATGTTGTGACTTATAAATGTCCTCTCTTAAATCTTCTCTCTTACAAACCATTAACTCTGGAAAGGCAACTAATACAAGTACGTATCTAAGATGTACTTGTCTTCTATACATTAAGAAACAAGCATCCGTGGAGACACAAAGTTCATGTTTGGCAGTAATGTGCTTGTATGTAGGAACACAGACAGCATCTGTTTTGGTACATGCCTCTAGTGCTGGGATTAGCCAAATTTTTCCATAAAGTGTCAGCAGTAAATATTCTAGGTTCTGTGCCCATGTGGTTTCTGTAGCAGTTACTGATGGCTACCCTTGTAGTGTGCAACAGAGCCACAGAGAATCTGCACACAGATGAGTGTGTTTGTTTCCAGTAAAACTTTATAAAAACAGGCAGTCAGCTGGATCCGGGCTACAGTTTACAGATCCTTGTTCTAGCGGACTCTCCCCAGTATGATTTAAAAAGGAAAAAAAAAAATCTTCCTGAGTTATCATTGTGAAAATATAATGACTTGGAACACTGTTAAGAGGCTGGTTAACATTTCACTAGTTCTTCCCAGTTGATAAACAACTATGAAATCTTATGACTTCTATTAATATAATAGATACTAAGAAAGGACATCAGTAATTTATGCATGTGGCAAAATTGTGAGTGAATGATTTTTAAAATAATTTCATCACAAAACATCAGAATGGCTCAGAAATACCCATTGCACTTCTCTGCTCCACTCACCAGTAAGACTGGATGGGATGCAAGTTCTGAAAATGCTTATTTTCTCCTCTTTCTGTGGTTTACCACATAAGCTACTGCTCAGAAAGAAGGATTATATCTGCTGTCGTAAGCATGGTGCTTCATTCCTTCAGCATCTTAAGGTATGGTCTGAACCCAGGTTTGCACGTTTATTTGTGAAATAACTTGAGGGAGTGATAAGAACAGAAGCTCTGCAGTCGGGGAGACTGGACTTCTTATCTATGTTCCTTCCTTTCTTACCATGTAACTTTGGGAGGTTACTTAACCGCCCTGAGCCTGTCTCCTTACTCACCAAAGGCAGTAATAATAACTTCTGCTCCAATGCTGTAAGTAGTAACGTGGCCATGGTGATAAATGCTCCTCATTAACCTCCAAAATTGGGCACAGCCGGTTTACAGACGAGGACCTGAGGCCGAGATCGCATGCTGCCGCCCTCGTCCCCTTTCTCCAGCGTGGGTCCCTCACAGAAGTGTCTGGGGCCAATTCGAGGAAGCCATTGCATGGGGATGAGGGAGGCCATTTGACTCAAAGTGTAGAATGTTCTTTGCTTTTTTCTTTCTCTGAACCAGACACAGAGGGATCAAGCTTACTGCACGTTAGTGTGCGAAGCTGCACAGAGTTGGTTCTGCCTGAGGTGAGTCTGGGGCAGTGCAAGGCCTTGTCTGAGACTCGCAGCATTTCTGATGTTCTCTGGACTTGTTAGTTCCCTTAGTACCTCTTACAGCTTGTGATTGGTTTTTTAAATGTAATTCTCCAGCCCTTCGTTATAGTTCTCCTTCCAACTCCAGCCCACTCTACTATTTTAAAAATACCTATCAGCTGCGTGGCGTGTGTCCATGACCCCCAAACGTAAGACACTGTATCTCTAGGAAGGAAAACGCAGTGTGGGGGAGGTTTGGCTGGGGGCTAGAGGGACAGGCTGTGACCTAGGCAAGTCTTTCCAGTCACCACCACTACTGCCTCCTTCTGGACATTTCCAACCATCCCCCCTGCCGTGGATCCCCACAGTATATGCCAAACTCCCTAACTTCATATACGAGGACCTAGTGGTTTGGTCCTAATAGCTTATCAACCACCTTTCATAGTACCCTACTCCCCAGCATTTCTCCATGGGAGAAGTCAGCCTGGATTACTCTCTTCCACAGAATAGTCCAGCAATTTCTGGCCCTTTCACACATTGGCAAACGGGGCTAAAAACTTTGCCCTGTCCTTAATGATTGATTTGGATTATACAAACCCATCAGAATGCACATGCACACATACACACACAGCCAAAAACTCACACATGCACATGCACACATACACACACAGCCAAAATCTCACACACGCACACACACACACAGATTTGAGAACGTACACATAAATAAGTTTAAAATATGTACATATGAACAAAATCCAATTTATATTCATCCTTTTCTGTCTCATTTTCAAGAAACATTTCAGACAACCTAACAAGAACCCCAGATATGTTAGAGATAGTCACAAATTGAAACATGAGGAAATGTATATACTTTTTTTAAGAGACAGGGTCTTGCTATGTTGTCCGGGCTGGTGTTGAACTCCTGGTCTCAAGCAAACTCTTGCCTTAGCCTCCTGAGTAGCGAGGGATCTTATTTTATAATAACACAAATAAAAAATCCTTTCGTTATATGATTAATTTGCTTATTGAGTAAGTAAGACATTCTTTCTCCCTGTTCAAAATTACAGTGTCTCCCCCTCACCTCTGTCATCCTGCCACCCTGGTTCCCTCCAGGAAGCCACCAGGTATGAGTTTCTCAGTTTTTTCCTTCAATATGTTTATTGTGTACGTGTAAGAACCTACATACATTTTACAAAAATGTTAGCACACTAAACAAAATAGTCACCGAAAGTGCTAACTGAAATGCCCCGGGCAGGTAGAGCTCACTGTCTCAGAATGGATGGACCATAATTTATTTAACCAAATCTCTACAGATGACCCTGAAAGTTGTTTCTAGTCTTTTGATATTACAAAAAAAAAATGCTTCAAATAAACCTCTTGTATACCTGACATTTTCTGTTTTTATTAACAATTCAAGATGTTTCGGGAATAATTTTTGTGACCGCAGGCTCTGGTAACTCAAATGCCCTCTGGGCGTATGTATTAGTTACCTTTCCAGAGTGAATGGTTTGTAAGAGAGCAGATTTTATACAGGATATTTATAAGTTACAACATTCACCCATAAGCCAAATGCAGGCAGAGTGCAGAACATCTGTCTATGCACTGGAGACTCAAAAGGGCTGGGAGCCCACAGCGCTGTCCCATGTACCTCCATGTCTGCAGATGAAGGCTGAAGAAATCTACACTGGAACCAGGATATGATGCTTACAGCAGAGATGATGACCAGAGCTCCCCAAAGTGAAGAGCAGCATCCTCAATGACAGCAAGACCCCAAGCTCCTTCCTCCACGAGAACAGCAGAGTCCCCCTCAAGAGAAACAGCCACAGCAGAGCTTCTCCTGGAAAACAGCCGGCAACTGTCATTTGCTCCCATTCTGCTTTATGTTGTGTCAGCAACAATCCTCAGGTGGATGCTCTATGCCCAGAACACACCAACGCAGTCCAGCTGGGTGCTCTGGCTCAAGCTGACCACAATATTAAGCCCACCACAGTGTAGCGCACACTGCCTTTGGCTCATGAAAAAGATAGCAAAGACAGGCTACAAAGACTGCCGGCCTAGAGGCTTCCCTGGAGAGTGAAAGATGGCAGTGACGGGAGGGCCACGTGGCCCTCGCTGTTACTGCTTCAGCGTACAGGCCCTTTCGGGGTGAGATGTGTAACTGTGAATTCTTTTCAATACCTACCTGTATCAAGGTGCAGTCTCAGCTACTTTGCAAGTCTGACTTGAGGGTGCATTCATTTTAGAAACTAATTTACTTCCAAAATGCAGACAGCAAGGCTCACAGATGCTATTACTTATTGCTTTTCCTGTTCCTGCTTTTACCACAAAAATGAGCCAATGCGTTGTTCAGATCTACTTGCGACAATTTGATCTTGGTTTACATTCATCCAGGTTTGAAAAACGACCACTGCTCAGGCAGATTGACACTTCCCGAGCCACTCTCCTCTAGCTCACATCAATACGTCAGCCCTGCCTTTGAGTATTCTGTCCTTTGCCCTCCCCTCCCCCACTGTTTTTAGGCTCCATTAAAAAAAAAAAAAAACCCTCTTACCATTTTTCTCAAGATTGTCTCCATAAAACATCCAGCCTGCTTCTGACTAAACTGGGTGTTTACATTTCACTTTCTTAGTTGCTCTTTTTTATTATCTATTATTATTACTACAAACAGCATTTGAAAATTTCTTGTTGAGGGAAAGGTTTGACTACTGGGGAAATGAGGGGTTTTCATCTTTCTAACTAAAACCCTACACGAGGCTATAATACTTTCTCATCACAGCTCTGCTAGGCTGTCATGTCCCGGGTTCTGATGGACTTTGTTTGTTGTTGCTGTCATTGAAATGGTATCTCGCTATGTTGCCCAAGACAGTCTTGAACCCACTCAGGTGATTCACCAGCCTCAGTCTCCCAAGTAGCTGGGCTTACAGTTGTGTGCCACCATGCCCAGCTGTCCACATTTGTAAAACGGTAACAGTGTCAGAGTGAGACATAGACAACTGGTAGAGTGCTTGTCTACCCTGCACAAGGCTCCACAAAATAGTTTTTTTTAGAATGAGAACAGTATGAAACTGTTTATATGCGTCTTTAGCAAGAAGCAGGAGACACACTTGAGTTAGTACAGTTCTAAACAGATTCAATGAACAGACTGTTTAGGAGAATCTAGAGAAAATACAAGGGCTGGCTGAGCTGCCACCACCTCAAAAAGAGGGAGAAGACCAGAAGAAGAAAGTTCTGAAGATCGGGCTGCGCCAGAGTGTCAGGAATCTCCCCGCAGGGAACACACTCACCCTGAGGTGACCCTGCAGGAAGGAGCTGGGGTAGTAACACACGCCCCCACTGTCTCCTTGCCCTGCCCGCTACCCACCATGTTGTTCAAAAGTAACTAATCCACCTCTGCAGCTGAGAACAGGCCACAGAGTAGGTCCAGAGAGACAAATATATCATTTTTGTCCTATATGCATATAATTCAATATATATACAGTTAAATTAACTGTACCTTATAAATATACAGTTACTGTGTGTCAACTCAACATGTTTTAAAATATATAGTTACATTAAAAATTAAATAATTATTTCAAACACACAGAGAAGCATAGAAAACAGCATCATGTATTATGTTTTCCATTAAAATTATTTCATGTGCTCCTTTGCCTTCATGATTTTTAACAGCTCTGTAATAAACAATGCAATAGCTACACTGAATTTAAGGAAACAACTGGTGTGCACTTAGGTGACTTCCCCCTCCCATGGAATACTGTGATAAGTATCTTTGTGATACAAGCTTTTTTCTATCTTTGTGGTATTTCTTTAGGAGATACATCTCCAAGAATAGGAAATCAAGACATCAGATATGAACATTTTCATGGCTCTTAATATATATTCCAAATTGCTTTGCCAAAATCTTGTGCCGATATATAATGCCACTAGAAGCACATGAGAAAACTGGAATCATGGAATCTTCATCTATATTGCATATTGTATCATGCATCTTTTTTGTTATTGTTAATTTACCATGCAAGCATGTTCGTTTTTGTTTAATTTGCTTATCATTGGTTACTCACAGAGTTTCAATGTTTTATCATGTTTGCTTATGGCTTGTATTTGCTGTTCAGTTGCTGGGTTTCTACTGAATTACTTATTGGTCTCTAAAGCTGTTGCTAAAATGGATCCCTGGGAGAACCCTTTCTAAAAATAATTGAGCATCGATGGTGGTAAATATAGCAATTTCAAAAGGAAGAGACAAATGAATTTCAAGTTGAGGGTTTATGGTTTTAATAGCTACTTTTGCGGAAGTATATACCTCTATTAGATAGCAGGATTCCTCCACCCTCCCCCATTACCCTTCCTCGTCCATATTCCAGTATTTAAAATAAACTATCCAAAACAAAATGTAGACTAAACTATAACAATAATTAATCCATGTTACTGTCTGCTCCTCATTGGCAACACTTCACCAAAGTTCAACTTCAGCTTTGGTGTAGCTAGGATTGACTAATTCTGAGACACATGTGGAGCTGTAATGGTCTAAACACACACATACACACACACACACACGTTCCCGTTGTGAACAAAAGTATTTCTCTTCTAACAGTCTCTTTCCCTACCTAAGAGACATCGTCCTTGACCTACCCAGCTCCAAGGTTGTGGGAAGGTTTTTTTTAATATCAGAGGCTCTAAAACACTAAACAAATTACCTAGGAGAGCTGAGTATAAGCATAATCCTTGGGTCTAACTGGTGGAAAATCCAACTCAATAAATATGAATGAGCCTAGGAATCTACACTTTTTAAAATGATTGACATGTTGGGAGTCTATTTTGAGATAGAAAATATATATAAATTGGAAATCTTCAAAATAGGGGCAGAAACGAGGTGAGGAGGGGAGTATAATCCAAGAATGGGTACTCGTAAGCCTATTCTGCAAAATTGTCACTTCGGAGAAAGACCATGATTCACTGGGAAAAGTAGTCATTGTGTGGCAACCTTTTTATGTTGCAGTGAGTGAAACAGACATAGCTCTACCATGGTGAAGGCTACCATCCAGCCCAACTCATTGTGACATCATTAAGTGATATTAGTAATACTTGCAATTTTGTAACATGTTCCTTCACCTTATTTCCTCATGCCCTAAAATATACATCTAAAATTCTGTAGCCATCCTGCCTCTGTCCACAGAGTTTCAGATAACAAAAGTTTCAGCTTCTTGGACACACACATACACACACACACACTTTGTGAGCAAAAATATTTCCCTTCTGTACAGCCTCAACATCTACATTGGCCCAAGAAATTTACATAACTGCTGGACTTTCTAAGATTCTGCTGAGCCCCTGGTTTGAGGGTTTTATTCACGAAATGTCTGTAGTAGATGACAACCCCAGAAGACTACACCGTAGAGGTGTAGAGACAAAGAAACAATAAGATGTGTATCTGCACGCAGTCAGTAGCAAAGGCTTTGCGGCTGGACCCTTCTCTACAACTTGCACAATACTGCCATCTTGTGGCTATTGAAGGAAAGGTGCCCGACTTTCCTCCGAGGGTGTATGTATCTTCGGGGTGGGGAGATGTCGTTATGTTTCCTTGTCATGTTCTCTATCGATTTTTAATCGATGTAGAACCCACTTTGGAGAATTGTGAAAGTAGAATAGAAAAATACTCTTAGAGAAGCTTTAAACAAGAAAATTTTGGATTTTAAAAATCACCTTGTTGAGGGTTGAGGATTTAGCTCAAGTGGAAGAGCCCTTGCCTAACAAGTGCAAGCCCCTAAGTTTGATCCCCAGCAACTCTCCAAAACAAACAAACAAACAAACAAAAAAACCCTCGTAAAGAAGTGCCCGAACTTCACTAAAATGCTAAAATCTTGATGTATTACTCTGTTAAAATCACTAAGTATCGATGAAACGTTCTTCACATGGGAACTTTGCATCCTGAAATTCTCCCTTTTGCTGAAATGGAATCTATCTGAGAAAATACACTGCAGAAACCAGCCCGTGTGTGTTTGAAGCACTTTCCCCAGCTCATTTTTTCTTCAGGTTTTCAACTGTGCATGTGTATCTGGAGTTCTGATATCTTCTCTTGAGCAAAGAAAAAAGCCCTTCTTCCAGGTCCCTGTTTGACCTCCATAGTGCTGTGCCACTTTCTTGCTCTTTCTCTAAAACCAGTTGTAAGACTCAATCTTCATCAGTAGAAATCACAAAACTTTTGACACAAACAAAATATCTACCCTGGACAAGTACTTGAGTTGCGCTCAGCCCGCTTGTGGACTTTGTCTCAAACACATAGCACAGAGCCATAGCAGAGTGAGAAGGAAGCCCCGGAGCTTGACAGGGGAGACGGCCTCTCAGAGATGGCCCCCAAATAGGAAGAACAGAAGCAGGGAGAGCTGAGAACAGAGCTGAAACAAATAAGCACCTATAAATGGCTTCTTCATAGTCCTCCAAAAGAGAGGTTTTGCCATATATTTGTACAGAGTGACCTTAGATACAGTATTGTTGTGGCAGGCTGCTTTTGTTGAGCCTTGCCAGGCCAGGGGATCCAGAGGTGAGCAGGATGCTTCCTGCCTAAAGGAGCTCACCTACCTGCTCACTGGAGCCATCGATGGGTGCTGGTGACGGCAGTGTGGTGCCCACTGCAATCAGTGTCAAAGCAGCACCTGGCGTAACGCAACCCCTAGCATAGCGCAACTCCTACGCTGGGGAGAAATGAAGTCTTTTGTACTCAGCCTGCCCAGCATCTCCAAGGTGGTAGAGCTAGAACCAAAGCCCAGAAGAACCAACAGAGGCTCAGAGGAGCATGACTTATTGGGAGCAATGCAACAGCCACAGGAGGCTGCATAGATTTGAGGTTATTGTTTCCACTGTTGTCCGGTTTTCTGTGAGTCTTTCCTTCTCTACTTCTGCCTCGATCTCAAATTGCTGGATTTTCAGTTCCATGTAATTCTCCTTATTCAAAGTAACAAAGCATCATACCCAGGGAAGACAGACTGTGAAGGTATTTATGATGTGGTAGAAGAGGAAACAGAACAAAAGGTAGAAAAAGGTTTAAGGAGGCAGGAGCTGCGGTGCCCACATATAATCTCAGCGACTCAAGAGGCTGAGGCGGGAGGATTACAAGTTCAAGGCCAGCCTGGGCAGCTTGGCAAGTCCCCAGCTCAAAATAAAAAGTAAAAAGGGCTAGGGATGGAGCTCTGTTGTAGGATCAGATTCCCCAGTACTGAAAAAGAAAAGTTTAAGAGCAAGAAGTAGTTGATGCTTATTAGTTTAGCGTTTCATGATGGAGTGTATTCATTTACCAGGGTTGTCATAAGAAAGAACCACAAAGTGTGACTTAAACTAACAGAGATTTATTGTCCCACAGTTCTGGAAGCTAGAACTGGAGGTGTCAGCAAAGTTATAATCCCTCCAGAAGAAAATCCTTCTTTGCCTCTTCCTGGTTGCTGGTGGAAGCCCCGATCCTTGGCATCCCTCAGACTGCAGCAGCATCGCTCCAGTCTCAGCATCTGCCTATCACTCACACGGCTTTCCCTCTGTGTCTTTATCTGCATTCCCCCTTTGGATAAAGATAATGCATTAGAGCCCACCCTAACGACCTTCAACCCACCTGGTGACATCTGGAAAGACCGTATTTCCAAAGAAGGTCACCTTCAGAAGTGGGGACTATCTGAGTGGTTAGATTTTCAATATACCTTTTTGAGGGAACACAATTCAACCAATAACATGAAGCGTTTTGAACATAATACAGCCAGATGTGGTGGTGCACACCTATAATCCTAGTACTAGAGAGACTGAGGCAAGATGACTGCCACAAATTCAAGACCAGCCTGAGCTACATAGTGAGTTCAAGGTCAGTCTGAACTACATAGTGAGACCCTGTCTCAAAACACAAAACAAAACAAAAACAACAACAAAAACATAGTATATACACAAATATACAAAAGTGAAGAGTCTGGTACAGTGAACCCTTATGTACACATCTTCCAAATTCAATGATCATCAACTCTTTGCCAAATATGTTTTGTCCGTATTTCCATCCACTTCTCCTCCCCTTATATTATTTTGAAACAAACCCCAGACCTCATATCTTTATGTATCTGATGCACCTCTAAAGTTAGAATATCTTTGTTTTAACATGGACACAAAAATATTATTATGCTTTATGATGCTGACCAATAATACCTAGTCACTGTACAAATTTCTATTTGATTCAGTTTTTTTAAGTTTGTTTGAATCAGGATTCAATCGCTTCCTGGCCTTTTGGCCAAGATCAAGTGTGAATCAGAATTCAAACAACGTCCTCCGAGTCACTGATATTTAAACCACCTTCCTGGGAGTTATGCTAAGAATCTCTGTTTCTTTTTCCCCCTCTGGGTGGTTGAGCACTGGATGGTTTTACTCAATGAAACAAGAGTGGGAGTAAGGAGGGTTGCTGAGCTCCTCTCAGTGACCAGAACTGAAAGCAGGTGGAGCAAGATCTTGGCAAGAGGAAAGGAGGGAAGAGAAGAGACAGCAGAGGCCAGGGAAGAGAAGACCAAGAGCAGGTCTGCAGATCCAAGGATCACAAGGTGATGCCAAGAGGAGCTGGGGAGTGGGGAGGCAGTTCAAACGGTGGCAGGAGCAGCTAGCTGACAGATTTTTAGAACAATAGGTGTTATAAGCAACTTTACATCCCATATCTATTAGCCAACCAGAAGTTTTCTGTTTCTAAATACACAAAGTGCTGTCAAACCTCCAACTTGTTCATTCCATGAAAAATACCTTTCCCCACTCTCATCTCAGGCCTTCGTCTTGGAGGACTCCTATGCTTTCTTCAGAACCCAGATCAGGTACCCTTACTTCTGTGATATCCTCTCTGATCTCCTCCCTCAAAAAGGTGGGTTAATCTTTTATCCACCATTCTACAGGGCTTTGAATATGTCTCTATAGATCTCCTCAAATTACACTATCATTGTCTACATTTACATCTGGGTGCTCCAGAGCTCTTTGAGAGGAGGGAAAAAAATGTTGATTTGTAGTAGTCTGTTTTCCATTACTGTAATAAAATACTTGATGCTGGGTAACTCATAAAGAAAAAAGGCTTATCTAGCTCATAGTTCCAGAGTCTGAAATTCAAACAGCATGGCACCAGCTCTGTTATGATATCCCCTCCTTGTACCACACTGTGGCAGGTGGGATCACAGTGAGAGCACATGGTAGAAGAAGCAATCGCTTGGTGAGTCAAAAAGCCAGAGCATAAGGAAAAGCCAGTTTTCTCTTTTATAACCACCCTCTTGTGAGAACTAAACAGGGTCCTACAAAAACTACATTAATTCCTTCCAAAGACATTGCCTCTCAAAGCAACCCAGCAACATCTCCCTAGGCTCTGCCTTGTTCTTGTTGTTGCTATTATTTCATTTTGTGTTCGAGTCAGAGTCTCACTGTGTATCTCAGGCTGGCTGCCTCAAACTCTTGATTCTCCTGCTTCAGCCTCCCAAATCCTGGGGTTACAGGTATGTACCACCACACCCATCTTAGGCTCCACCCATCTTAGGCTCCACCTTTCCACACCTCCTTCCAACACCAACCCCCAAGGACTGAGCTTTCAACACACGATGAACCTTTAGAGGACAAACCACATCCAAACCATAACATGGCCTAGCTCTGTGTCCTGATGTGCCAGCATCACATTTATTGGGTGAAAAAAATTAGAGAAAGAAGAGAAGGGGAGGGAAATCAAAGAAGAGAAGAAATCAAAAAATAAGAAGAAATAGAGGCAGAAAGGAAGCAATACGTAAGACAAGCAATTGACCTAGACAACACCAAGATCAAATTAATCTCTCTAGTAAATATGGTGCCAAAGCAAGAGCTACAGTAATCCTTCTAAAAATGTCTCCTAGGGGCTGGGGATTTAGCTCAGTGATTAGAGTGCTTGCCTTGCAAGCACAAGGGCCTGAGTTCGATCCCCGGTACCACAAAAAAAAAAAAATAAAAAAAATAAAAATGTCTCCTTGGCCAGTATAGCAATTAAAATTTTGAGTTAGTGATTTTTTGTTTTAGATTTTTTTTCACTGCTGGGGATTGAAACCAAAACATTACAGGCATGAGACAAGTGCTCTGTCACCGAGTTACTCCTCAGCCCTAGAGATCAAAATTTAAGAGTACAGGTTTCTAGCTTCTAAATAAAAATAGAACTCTCTAGCCTGACATGGGCCCAGCCTCCAAGGTAACTATTAGCTGGATCAAAATACGCTTTTCCCAGGTTACCACAGTCCCTACTCCTCCCTGTTGTGGCCCCAGCACAGAGGTTATGAACGATGATCCACTTAGCATGGTGCTTGCGCTCACGGCCCTTATCAGCCTGTGGCACTCGTTTACTTCCTCTCCCTTACACACGTGAACATCAGAGTGTGTCACTCTTATCCCAAGCAATCGGCTCCAACCAGATACTCTATGACTATAAAGAATGATGATGAGCTGTGTATGTAGCTTGCTGGTACGGCATTTGCCTAGCATGCATGACACCTGAGATTCAATTCCCCAACACTACAAAGAAAAGAAAGATGGTGATTACTCTAGAGGTGCACTGTCCAGTAGAACTTTCTGAGAGTACATAAATGTTCTATAGCCCACACTGTCCAACATGGTGATCATGAGCCCCGTGTGAGTAGTGAGTACTTGAAACATCACTAGTGTGAGTGACAACCTGTATTTCTAAGCTTATTTCATTTTAACAGTCACATATGGTTCTTGGCCACCATATTGAAGATGCATCTCTAGGGCAGTGCTTCTCAACCTGCACAGGTACCTGGGGATCTTGCTAACACCCAGACTGCTACTTGGCAGCTCCAGAATGGGGCCCAAGATGCGGAGCCCCTAGGTGCCGATGATGATGCTGGAATTTGGACCACACTGCAGCGGGCAAGGTTCTAAGGCATTGCTGCTTAACATTTAGCATGTGTGAGAGTCCTCTGGAGAGGACTCCGACTCACTGATTCTGATTCAGTAGGTCTGTAGTGAGTCCAAGAATTTGCATTTGTAACCAGCTCCACTCTATAATTTTCCTTCTCAGGCGCTCCTTGTCTTACTTCGTGTGTGCTGCTATAACAAAATACCACAGGCTGGGTAACTTATAGAGAGCAGAAGTTTACTTCTCACTGTTCTGGAGACCAGAAGCCCAAGGTCAAGGCACCACAGGTTTGGTGTCTGGTAAAGGCCCGGTCCCCACTTCCAAGATTGCACCTTGGTGTTGCATCATCCAGAAGGGGAACATTATGTCCTCAGGTAGTAGAAAGAACAGAAAAACAAGAGATGGCACACTCTTTCTGAGTCCTCTTTAAGGAGCTCTCGGGATGTAATCACTCCTCAGAAGGCCCCAGCTCTTAAGATCACCGCAATAGGGATTAAACTACAAATGAATTTTGCAAAGGACACCACATTCAACCATAGCCCTTCTACTAAGAGTTAATATTTATGCCCTACATAAAGGCGGTTGCTATCCTATTTTACAGATGAAGAAACTGAGGTACAAGGAGGTTAATGAACTTGCCTAAGGCCACTCTGCTGGTAAGTGCTGTCCCCGGAACTGAGCCTTCACCCCTACACTTTACACCACGCACAATGTGGGTTCTGCTAGTATAGTCTTTGCCACGATGCATAGACCCTCTGAGTCCTTGCATTTAGACCTGAAGAGAGCTTTTGAAATCAATCGGATTGGTTTTGAGTCACGATTTTCTCGGTTGAGGAAGCAGGCTCAGAGAAGTAAAAGATTTGCCTAAGAGCAGCTATTTCTGCTGTATTACCTTGCGAACAGCCTTCCCGTCATATGACTGACAACTCCTGTTTTCTAAAATTCACAGTGCCACATTTCTATTGTTTGAACATTGATGGAAATTTCTAAAACTGAGTATTTTTAGCTAACTGCTAACTTGCTAAAGGCAAGACACATCATCTTCCCTTCCCATGAGCTTGTGCACACACACACACACACATACATATTCCATCTTTTATCTGCTCAAGGTTTCCTTCCTCGCAGCCATGAGAGGAAAGGCATTTCAATGGTGCCACGCTGCTCTGAGAGAGCTAGGTCTGTGCTCCGGGTCAGTCCAGGCAGTCAGGATCTGTGACCACAGGGGCAGGAGGCCCGAGGCCCTCACAGTGTTCAAGAGAAGCTACAGGGAGAAGAGGCTGCCTTTCTTCCTGCAGCAGCAGCAGCAGCAGAGGGCGCTCCACACAGCCTCCAAGCCTGGAGATAAGAACAGCACTACTGAAATGGAGACAGCAGTGGCTGCAGCTCCTTGACCTGTGCCCCAGAGTCAGGACCCACAAACTACTGGTGTCATGAAGGAGGAAGAATCCATCAGCTCCATGGTCCTTAAGCTGTCCATTTGTTTACTAAACTTCTTCTTCTATCAGTGAAACCAGAATTTGAGGGGTGAGTGGGGTGGTACTGAGGTACAGGAAAAACAAAGCATTTTTCTGGCCCTCCTCTCTTGGACAGACTGTTTGCCTCTAGGCACCAAAGTGTGTGGAGATTTCTTCCCAAGAGCAGCCAATCAATCCTCTGGCAGATTGCCCAGAATGATCTTTGATCCAATTTAATTCTGACATTATATACCTAGAGACAGCACCAGATCCTACAGGTCGAGGAATCAGTCCCACAGAACTCTCCTCCACGTCAGATGCCAGTTGAGAGCCTCAGGTTGTGCTCTGTGGTTCTGACTGACTGGCTATAAATCAGGATTTTTATAATCCCTTCTCAGCTTTGATTAATTTGCTACGAAGGCTCACAGAAATCAGGGAAACCCTTTACTTATGTTTACCCACTTATTATAAAGATAATTCAAAGGATACAGGTGAACAGCCAGATTGAAGAGAGGCACAGGGCAAGGTATGAAAGAAGGAGTACAGTTTCCAGGCCCTCTCTCAGCACACAACACTTCAGGACCCTCGCCAGACATTGTCCTTTGGGATTTTCATGGAGGATTTATTAAGTAGACATCTTGATCATCATTGGGCATGATAATCAATTCAACCTTCAGCCCTCTTCCTTCCTCAGAGATTGGAGGGTGGTGTTGGAAGTTCCAACCCTCTAATGCAACGCCTTTGTCTTTCCAGTGACCAGGTCTCCATCCTAAAGTTATCTAGGGGCCTCCGGTGCCTGGTCCTCTTGTTAGCCTGCAAAAGACACATCCCTGCAGGGATTCCAAGCATTTCAGGAGCTGTATGTCAGGAAACAAGGGCAAAGACTGGACATATGTTTCATAATACTGCAGCTGGGAACCAGGGCTTCCACGTTCCTTGGGTGATTCCAACATTGAGAACCAATAGTTTACAAAAAATACCAAAAATATCTGGTTTTTAGAATGTAACAAAAGCTACAGATTCCTCAAGAAAAAGGTTAGTTGTGGGGTTCAAACAAGATATGCAAGGAAATGCCTCAGAAACAGTTCAAGGTAGAAGTTACTGTTTTATTTTTGTCTTCATAGGTGGGATGCTATGGAGAAAGGCATCAAATTCAGCTGAAAGTGAAAAGACAATTCAGATGTTCGGGCTAGATGCACCTAGTTAATTGTCATCTATCCCTCTCTCTCTCTGCCTCCTTATTTAAAAGAACAGTAAGACAGAAAGAGTTATCAGAAAGGAACGATGGAGAAGACACAGCCTCCTTCTATGACTTCTCTATCCTCAGTAGTCCTCAGCTTCTACTTGTGGCTTGCACACTCCTCACCAGTTCTGGCACCACTCTGGCTCCCACCAGGGTCCTAAACCAGCCACGGCTGAGCCTGGGCCTCTGTCAAGACCCTGTGCTGTACAAAAGAAAGATCATTCCACCAGCCACAGGTAGCAGACACTGAAAGAGAGGGCCCAAGTAATTTGCCCTAAGTCTCGCAATAGGTTAAGAACCAGCGAAGTGCCAGTTCTCTACCAACCGAAACGAAACTCCATAATTAATAGAAGAAATAATCAAACCCGAAACTTTGGAAGAATCAGCACCTGAGGGGGAGGAGAAGGGATGAGAGCGAGCTGCCTATTGCAAGGCATTCCCCGACAGCAAAGGGGAGACAACAGAGGAGAGAAGTAATAATTCTGAAGACAGGGCCACACTGATGCATATCACAAAACCTGAAATTGAAGGGAATTGAAGCCTTTCATTGTGAGGGATTTCATCATTTTCTCAGTAATTGCATCAGTTTTATAATTTCCTCCATCACTGACTCCCCAGAGGTTCCAGCATCTCCAGTCTGTGATGTGGAGGGAGCGAGGAATGGTGTTTGCCTTCCAGGAAATTAAAGCCCTCTCAATAATCTTGTTAGTCACTGACACTAGCTGCTATGACTGGTCTTGTAACCACCATCAGATCTGGGCAGGAAAAGGATATGAAAATTCATAAGCAGAAAAACAGTCTTATCTCCTTCTTATCTAGCTCTCTCTTTACAAGAAATATCTGCGAAGCCTTCTTTCCGTATCTAATGTGCTCATCAGGGAGCATATTTTTGACAGGCTGGGAATATATCCATGGGGGACTGGAAACTATGTGGATTCATAGGAAATTGTGAATTCTGTCCAGGTATTTTAGAGTTGCTCTGTTGAGTTGCCCTTTACTTGAAAGAACAAAAAGGTTTCAGAATTGCATTTCAACATTTCACGATGCCCAGAAGGCAAGTAACTTTAGCCCTAAAAAAAAAAGGCTCTGTTCTCCTCTGTCTGTGAAAGGTACAAGAAGAAATGTGCACTCCGCTTTTATTATTGTTTAATAACCAGGGCTTTCGTCGGTATTAGTGTTTAGGTGAGGTGCTGGGGAAATTGTTCCCTAAGCACCAGGCTTCATCCTGAGCCACTCAACAAAGTCCAACCTAGAGTGAAACAAACTAAAAGAAGACTCCCAGTGAAAAAGCACTGTTTCCTGGGTTTTTCAATCTAATGGCCCTAAGATCTCTGAAACCTGCCAAATTGCAGTTGTCATTTGCTTAATGGTGGAAAAATGTTAATTAATGCAAATAAACTTCACAATATTAGATTTTCAAAAAAAGAATAGGGTAATCAGAGGCCTTCAACTCTGAAGCCCCCTACCACCTCACGGTAGCTATCTTCTTTCTCTTCCATCTTTTCCCCCAAAATAAACCGTCTATTTTATCCTAAAAAAAAAAAAAAAAAAAAGAATAGAGTAATCAAATTCTAAATGGACATGCATACTCTTTGATCCAGAAATTCCAGTGCTAGGGACTTATCCTACAGGCATACTTCACATATGAGAAATACTTTCTACAAAGCTATTTACTACAGTGTTATTTGGTGATTGCAAAAAAAGAAAAAATAGTCACCAATAGTGGACAAATTCAATTATGGCTCATCCATACATTAGTATTCTATGCAGCTGGTAAAAAGCATAACACAGTACTTCTACACTAAAAGATGAAAATCTCCAAGATATATTAACAAAAATAAACGAAAGCTAGACAACAGTGGATATGCTACAATTAACATAAGGAACAGAAACACGTATGAGTGTAAATGTACAAGACATCTAAGGAAAGATGTGCGGGAAATAGTGCCTTGGAGATGGACAACTTGGAGAAAGGAGTTGAAGGAAGCCACAGAATAAACACATAATAATATAGTACGACTAGTAATTAATACAAAGTGCTTACTTGTCACATCCTACATATAGGACACACTACATATATAAACTAAATCAAGATACTTCTTTTAACCTGAAGATATCTGCACACCTGTCTACACTATATTGACTTCCGTGGAGATTATAAACATGATTTAAGAATTTTCATTTCCTACACAATTGCTAGTACGATATTCATCACAGGATAGAGTTCTCAAGAAATATATGCCTCGTTCATTCCTTCAGTACCAAATATAAGGGAAACTAATGAGCTTCTCCACGTTGAGCTGATTTAAAATCTTATGTAAAATTATCTTTTCATAATCTGTTTGCTATGACATGAAGTTGAGCCACAGGGCAAAAATAAGTGGCTTTTCAAGTGTGTAATTATATACACATGGGATTGTGGTTGTGCTGGACACACCGGAGAATTCGAACAAATTTGTGAAGAAAAATTACCTGTTTTACTTTCCAATCAAAGAACTGTGTGATTTAAATACAGTCTTCTTCCTTCTTAAACGTTGAGTTCGAGCAGTATTCAAGTGAGTAAGAGTAAAAGGTCTCTTACTATATTAAATGGGATCAAGTATATAAAGTGCTTAGCAGGAGGCTGACCCATCGTAAACTGCCAATAAAGTGCAGCTATTGCTCATTTCTTCTTTGGAGGCTTCAGGCATCATGAGAGAGAAACTTGAACAAGAGCAGGGAGCGCTCAGTCTTGTCAACAATTACAAAATGAGTGTGTGATAAAAATAGAGCAATGTGGAAGTAGGAGTGCTTTTCCCTTTGACAAATCATTAAAAGTCATCAGTGCTATAAATCAGGTGGGGGGAAATAAATAAAACTCTGGTTCTTAGAGTCAGAAAGTCACTTACTCTGGCTGGGGATTTAGCTCAGTGGTTAGAGTTGCTTGCCTGGCAAGCACAGGACCCTGAGTTTCATCCCTGGCACCAAAAAAACAAAAACAAAAAACAGGAAGTCATTTACTCGATACAGTATTTGTTTGAATGCCTACCTGAGCCAGGCAGGCATTAGGACAGGCAATTGTTGCCCAAAAGTTCATTTTACTAGCTCTAGCATGCTATATTTTTGACATGTGTTTTCTATTTTTGAACTAAATTTTGCAAAAATGGCAACAAGGCTAAGCCATGTTTTACTGAAATAGTAAAATACTGATTAAAAATAGTTCTGTATAAACTGCTGGCCCTGATTTTTAGATTTAACAAAACAGCAAAACAGCAAAAAATTGAATAAAATAAAGGAACCAACTTGTACTACTTTTTTAAAAAAAATGTTCGCCTCTATTTTCGGAACTATTTTGAAAAATTTTTCGCCTCTGTTTTCCTAAAATTTACAAGTGGAAGCCCCAAGCCCCTAGTACCTCAGAACATAAAATTTGGAGATATGTTCCTCAAAGGTGTAAATAAGTGAAAACGAGGTCCTAAGAGTGCCCCTGATCAACATGACTGATGTCTTATAAGAAGAAGAAGAGACCCGGAACTGTGTATACAAGGCTATAGCAAGAAGGAAGCCTTCCGCAAGCCAAGAGCAGCCTCAGGGAAAAACAAAAAACAAAAAACAAAAACCTGCCAACACTTTGATCTTGAACTTCCAGCCTCTACAACAGTTGAAAGATGTTGCTTAAACCATCCACTGTGTGCCATTTAGTTATGGCCACCCCACAAAACTAATACAATCTTCCCTGAGACCATTTCATTAAAAGAAACACATCTGAAACCAAAATGATAGAAAGGACATAATTGCTGAAAACAGACACCTTCTAACCGAGAGAAATCCTAAATAAATCTAGCTTTGCTTGCTCCAGTTACTTGCTTTTAGTGGATTTTAAAAATCATGAATTTGAGGGGGGGGGGTCACACAACTGAGAGATACATTACTAGTCTCCTACTAGCTTGGCTGTAGACAACACATGGACCTGTGACTTATGATGTTGATGGTTGTCCTTTGCAGGTTGTCCTTAGGTTACTTTGCAGGGACTTGAGGACCTTTTTTGTTGAATCCATCGACTCTTTACTTGAGCCTGCACAAGTGTTGGATGGGGGACTTTCACATCCATGGGGCCGAAAACCCCACCAGCAGATCATCAGACCACTGATTACCTCTGGTCACCCTTCCCCATACTTTAAGTCACCCTGCTTCTTTATCCCATAGCTACCCCTAAACTCTGTCATCAGGGAGGTAGATTTGAGACTAGGGTCTCCCACCCCCACACTTGGTGGCCTTTCGAATAAACTCCCACTTTTGAGAAACTCCTCTTTCCAGCAATCAGCATTCTATACAGGGGGCAAAAGGAGCCTGGATGAGTAATAAGTCCTTTACAGTCAATGTTTAGCTTTTTAAAAAATACACTGACAAATTATTATAACAAAAGTCATAACCAAGGGAGCCTGTGAATAATAGAAATTGATTTCTCACAGGTCTGGAGGCTGGCAAGTCCAAGGTCAAGGCAGATTCAGTGTCTGGTGAGGGCACTCTGAAATCAATCTTTTCTTCTCCTTCTCCTCCTCCTTCTCCTTCCTTCTCCTTTTTCTTCCTTCTTCTTCTTCCTCTTCCTCTTCTTCCTCTTCATCGTCTCCTCTTCCTTCTCCTCCTTCTCCTCCTCCTCCTGCTCCTTCTCCTCGTCTTCTTCTTCCTCCTCTTCTTCCTCTTCTTCTTCTCCTTCTCCTTCTTTCTCTCTCTCTTTCTCTCTCCCTCTCTCTCTCCCTCCCCCTCCCTCCCTGTCTCTCTCTCTCTTCTTCTTTTTCTAAAACCACACAACTCCTAATACCATCTCTGTGGGAGTATTCCAGCATAAGAATTTCAGACAAGGCCTGTAATCCAAAAGCACTTGGGAGGCTGAGGCAGGAGGATTGCTGCCATGTGTTCAAGGCCAACCTATACTACATAGTGAGTTCAAGGCCAGCCTGGACTACATAGCAAAACCCTGTTTCAAAAAACCAGAAAAAAAATTGTGGACATAAATATTCAGACCACAGTGTTTTCTGGTTCTTATCTATCTTATTTTGCTATAGAAAACTATGTCATTGGTGAACTTCTGCTCTAAAATATGTTTTGTTTTGTTTTGTTTTGTTTTGTTTTTGTGGTACTGGAGAATGAACCGAGGGCATTTGCACTGAGGTACAGGCAAAGCTCTTGCTTTATTTTTATTTTGAGACAGTTTCAATAAATTCCCCAGGGTGGGTTTAAACTTACAAGCTTCCTGCTTCAACCTCCCAGAGTGCTGGGATTACTGGCGTGTGCTGCCACACCCAGTTTCCAAAACTTTTTCTTCTTAATTTTTCATTCATTTATTCAAAAAGTAAAAAACAACCACATATTACACATGACCATCAATAATTCCAGCCTAATGAGATTCTGTTACCTAGTGGCCCTATTGTCATAGTTAGAATATAACTTACAAATTTATCATTGCTAAAAATTTTCGTCATTTGATTATGTAAGAAATCTTGTTAGAAACATAACATTTCCTCAAATAATTCACAACTTTTTAAATTCACAACTATGAAACTAGAAATAAGTACCCAAAATATTTTTTAAATACAGTTGAATTACAAACACACTCATGAACTTTGGGAAAATTATTTATTTCACTCCATGGAGTTTAGGCAAATAATTTCACTCAACTAAAGAGTCAGAAAACATGATTTTTACATCCGGCATTAATTTATAGAGATCATGGTATATCAATAAAATAGTTAAATACAGAAACTAATTTTTTAATAGATTTCTATAAATAGCACTAGCAGAAAAACACATCTCATACAACCTACTTGGATTTAAAAACTTTAATTTATTCAATATTGAAAGAAACTAGTCTTCTAAAAATATACGTACTTAAACACACACACACACATTGTGAGGCCGGGAGTAGAGTGTGTACAAGGCGCTGGGTTCAATGCCCAGCACCGAAAGCAATACCAACAGCCACATTGTGAGAACAGGTTCAAGGATGGAGGAATGAAAACTGAGCAATTCGCAAACACGACAGCTGTAAGGTGTGTCAGCAGCACAGACGACAAACTTGCTCTCCCTCCTACAGAGCAAGGCGTATTATATTTCATAGTTTCTGAACTTCCTCAGGAGTTCCGACGGGGCATCCCCAGACCAGCGGAAACGAAAGTGCCAAGAGTTCACATCTGTAAAACCTTCATGAGAAAGAAAAGAAATTTTTAAAATCAGAGGTAGGAAAAGAAAAGTCAAGACTATAACAGTAAAACAGCTTGGAGATAAGATTTCACTGCAACACATAAAATATAAGGGTATGTCTTCAGTGTGATTATTAATAGTTTACAGAAACAGATTAATTTAAGCACACCGAAATTCTTATGAAGAGGAATTACAACTTATATGAGAGAACCTCACATGTTTAAACGCTTAATTCTTGCCAGTGGCGGGAGTTTTAACAATTCACCTACAAAGAAATTGGAAGCTATTTTCACACAGCTTTCAAAAACTTTTCAAAAAGTGAGAGGTTAATGGTGAAGGATCTTTAGAAATACAAGTAATTGAATTCTATAGTCATAAGATTTTTTAAAATTACAATCAACATGGCTATTGAAAACTGAAGAAAAGGTCACTGTCCTTCTCTCCTGGAAGACCAGTAATATATACATTTGTAAAACTCTTTAAAACAGTAATTTGGCATCATTTATTAAACTTGCTAAACTGTATAAATCCATAACCTAATAATTCTACTTCTGAAAATTCATCCTAAGGAAATAACAATGGATAGTTACAATGGTATCATTTATAATTGTGATTTTTTTTAACCAAAAAACAATTAAAAATTTTAATAGGAAGATGATTAAAAGGCTTCGATATAGTTATTAACAATTTTGTGTGTATGCTGGCTATTGAACCCAGAACCTTTCACATGCTGGGCATGAGCTCTATCACTGAACTACATCAACTGAGTTGGAATACATGTAATAAGCATTTTTATACACTTTTTGTTTATCCAGACTTTATTTTTCTGCAATAAAAAAGTATGTTTTGTATCTTTTTTATGTTTGCAACATCACTAGTGAAAAACCAATTCAAAAAACAGTATTAAAATATGTTTCCATTGACATTTAAAAACATTAAATATCTAGTTGGGAAAAATAGACACAGAATAATTTAAAGAGTTTATCTCAGGAAAACAGGATTTGGTTGCACATTTTTTAGAATAACCAGAGAAAACAAATCAAAGCATTCCCATTTAGGGATAAGGGGAAAATAAACTGGTTTCTGACTACCTATAATTGAAACTCACAATATATGTATGTACAATGTGTTCCTTTTAGATTTAGTTATACTAAAATAAATGAAAATAAATCAAAATGTCAATATAGATATGTTACAAGCAGTAAGATTACAAATTATTGTATTTTCTTCCTTTTGCTTGATCTTATTTTCTCACATTTCTATAGTACATAAAAAGTATCACTTTTGGGATTGGAGATTTGGCTCAAGTGGTACTTGCCGTGCAAGCACAAGGCCCTGAGTTTGATCCCCAGCACAAAAAAAAAAAAGTATCACATTTATGGTTTTAAAAAGATGTAGTTTCAGATTTGGGTTCCTCTAGAAATAGACACGTTATGGGTGGGACCCAAAATGTCTGAAAAACCTCACTGTGTTGAAGGCCTGGTTGCCAGCTGATGGCACGTGAGGAAGTGAATGGATCTCGAGAGCTCTAACTTCAAATGGATTAATCTACTGATGAGCTCATAGGTGGGTCCACATGAATGAGGTGGGTCACTAGGGACATATCTTTATAAACTCTCCCTGGCCCTTTTCTCCCTGGCTTTTCCCCTTTTTTCTGCTCCCTGGTTGCCATGAGCTGAGCGGTTTTCCCCCATCACACCCTTACACCATGATGTTGCTCCCTTGAAGCCAACCAGCCACGGACTAAAGGCTCTGAAACCATGTGTGAAAATATACCTCTCCTCCTTTAACTTGTGTATGTCAGACATTCTGTCCCAGCAACAGAAAAGTAACCAATACAGACACCCAGACAAGAATTTAAATTAGGCGTTGGGGATTTAGCTCAGTGGTACAGCACTCGCCTAGCAAGCACAAAGTCTTGAGTTCAATCCTCAATGCCAAAAAAAAAAAAAAGAAGAATTTAAATTAAAGTCAGTAACTTGGAAGGTGACCCCCACTGGTAGGGAAATGGGAAAAGGAACCAAGTCTGTAAGAGGCACCTTATCAATCAACTTGTCAGTCTGAATTACTGGACCTGGATTCTGGGATACAACATACAAGCCCTCAGAGACATTCCCCAAGAAGAGTGAAAGGACTGGGGGAACCCAGCTCCCAACTCCCGTCCATCTCTGCATGATGGCTGAGTCCAAAGGGTGTTTACTCCCTGGCACCCGCTGCCCACTTATCTCTCTGCTGCCAAGCAGGCTCCATGGCCAGAGAAAGTCCTCTGGCAGAGCCTCGATGTTTGTGACTCGATGTTTGTGACAGAAGCATAGTGTTGGCAATGCCTGGACGGGATACGGCAGCTCACCAATGGTATCTGCTATGTTTGAATTTTTTTAGTTGTTATTCCACGATTTATATAGAGCTTTCTGATTCTAGAATTGTACTTATCAGAAGGCATAGTTATTATATAGCTAAACAGAAAGTAGAAGTGAGACGGTCTTGCGCACCATGTTTCAGATGCCATTCTCCATATTGTACTAATTGCAACGAAGTCAGAATATGATAGGAACCATTTGGTGGCTGCTCATTGCAGGAGAGGCATCATAAGGCAAACTCCAAAGTAACCATCAAGGAAGGCTTGAAGAAATTAATAAACATGCTGGAAAGTAATATGTGAGAGGACGTTCAGAGCCTGATAAGACTGACATGAATAGTATTTCTTTTTTTTATTTATTTTTATTTTAAACCAAGAACATGTATTGGTACATTTTACATACAACGGTCACATTCAACACATGTATTTTGTACCTGTACATGATGCATCCTGGTTGAACAGTATTTCTTAAATGCTCATGTTATGAAAACTTAAACTGAAAAAAATGAAGTTACCATGTAATTGCACTTTGATATATCAAACTCCAACTTTAAAACACTACTCAGAAAGACCAATGGTTTCTTAAACAGAGTTAAGAAAATACTGGTAGCTGCTTCTGGTGGAATACATCAGACTTATTATGGTCAATGTGAGCAGGAACACCCAGCTGGACTCAGTTGATGTGGTCCTGGGCGTAGAAGATCCACCTGAAGATTGTTGCGCACCCAACATAAAAGGGAACAGGAGCAGAAGATAGGCAGCGGCTGTTTCCCAGGAGAAGCTCTGTTGTGGCTGGTTCTCCTGAAGGGAACTCGGCTGTTCTCATCGCAGAAGGAGCTTGGGGCCTTGCTGTCACTGGGGTTGGCTGCTGTTTGCTTTGGGGGAGCTCTGGTCTTCATTTCCGCTGTGAGTGTTGTACTGCGGCTCCAGTATAGACTTCTTCAGCCTTTTAGTGCAGGCACGGACGTACACGGGACATTGCCGTGGGCTCCCAGCTCTTTATTGGATCTTTCAGGTCTCCAGCACATAGATAGATGTTCTGCAGTCTTCCTCCATTTGGCTTGTGTGTGTGAATGTTGTAATTTATTAATGTCCTGTATTAAATCTGCTATCTTGAGAACCATAGACTCTAGGAAAGTAACTAATATGTGGAACTACGTGATTCTTCTCAGAACAATGATTGTCCCTCCTTCAGTTTCATTCTTAAAACTTCACAATGTAAAAACATCAAAATTGGCATCACAATTTGTCTGACTTAATGATGCTATACCTACAGTGTGAAATATTATCAGCTGTTAAGAAAGATACATTCCTTATGAATGGGATGCCCTAGGTCAGAAGTCCCATAATAATAAGAGTTAACACTAAAAAAAGCACTTACCATGTGGCTGGCACTAACCTAAATATTTTACATATATTAAGTTTTTTCCTCAAGAAAACATCACAAGTAGACACTAATATTTTGACCACCATATAGATAAGGATACTGAGGGGTTAACCAGCTTGCCCAAGGTCATATATCCCACTGGTGGAAATCCCAGAGCTGGCTCTGAAGTCGGCACTCTTGGCCACTGTGTAACATAGAAGCCTGTGCACAGTGCAACCCTTTCTTTATCTTTAAAGACTTCATAAGGAGGAAAATACTCGTATACGGATCAGCATAGAGAACGGTGTGGAAGGAGACACACCTGAGCATCCACAATGGCTACTGCAGGAAGTAGAGTACAGGAGGATGGGAGACTGGGGTAAACACCAAGTTATTGTCTATCTATGAGTCTGATTTTTTTTTACTGATAAACTCTTACTGCTTGACTTTTTTTTTAAATATCAAAATAAGTGTAAAAAAAAAAGAAAATTTCACAGAATCCTTGAGAGAGGTTCAAGTGGGGCTTCAGTTCATGTGCCTGAGTTTCTGCCATGTCCAGCCTCCTCCTCCTAGTTCTTGTAAAAGTGGAGTAGGTCTAAATCTGCATGAAAGCAGAAGGGGTGGCACACACCTATGATCTAAGCACTCTAGGAGGCTGAGGCAGAAAGAGAGCAAATTCAAGCCCACCCTGCGCAACTTAGTGACTTGCAGAGACCCTGTCTCAAAACAAAAAATGAAAAACAGCCGGGGATGTAGCTCAGTGTGAAGGCCCTGGGTTCAATCCCTACTACCACATAAACAAATAAATAAATCTTACTGAAACAGAAAGACTCAGGGGTTCAAGATACACAGAATTGTACATTCCAGGGCTGGAAGGAGAAAGGGTTTGCATGTTTGCCCATTTGTGCATATGGTGGGTAGGGAGGGGGAGACATGTTAGTGTATGCGTGTTTGCTTAAAACACTCTTCTGTGATCTTCTTTGATCAAACTCATTACCATATAACCATCCAATAAATGTGACAATGTGTCTTTTGGGTAGCCAGCAGAGACAATTGAATCAAACGCTACGAATCTCCATTCCCAGCAACTACCAACTATGTAAAAATCTCCCCAAAGAAAAATTTGAAGTGACTATTTCTAGAAAGACTTCATTCACCACAACCTATCTAATTATCTTTCTTTTCAAACAATTGTTCAAGACCATTCAGGAATCTTCTGCTGAAAGGCCAAAATCTGATGGAGTACTGCATCACAACCCCAGAATCAACAAATAAGAACTTGAAGGACAGTTACAACACAGCTACATGTAGCTACGTACACCACGCAGCTAAACTACTCAACAGCGTGATGGCCAGGCACACCAAGAAATAATAGCAGCCAACATTTACTCAAAACCTGTGTGATCATGAATCCTGATATGTCAACTTCGCCGCATTAAGAAACGCCTAGCAGGTTAGTGGCGCGCACTCCTGGGTGTGTGGGGGTGGTTATGAAGCGTGATCTTGGGTGCTATCTATGGTTCCTTAATTGTTCCTCTCTGGCTTCCTGGTTGCCATGAACTAAGCAGCTTTGCTCTGCCCTTCCACCATAATATCTCTGCCTTGGAGCCCACTGATCGTGGACTAAAGCCACGAGCAAATCAAAACTCTCCTCCAAGTTGTGGGTGTTGGGTATTGTATCTCAGCCAAAAGAAAGCTGACAAACACAGCCTGCTATAGATAAACCTCTGTGCTGAGTGCTCTGATTGGATCATCCCATTTAATCCTCATGGTAACTCTATGAGAAGATTACGATTATAATCCTCACTTTATAGACAAGGAAACTGAGGTCTAGAGAATTAGATAACTTTTGCTAAGTGATACAGATAATAAGTACTAGAGCAAGAATGTGAACTCAGGTAGTAGAAGCTTGGGAGGCAGGAGCTGATCTGTAGCACCCTCCTCGGTGGACTCTGACTACAGAGCTACTTCCAGATGAGGAATTGCTGCAGGGCAGCACAGTACCTGGGGACACAAACTCTGAGGCCACACTGCCTCTGTTCAAACCCCTGCCACGCCACAGCTAAGCTGTATTAGCCTTGTGCAAACTATTCAACCTCTCTAGGCTCTAGGTGCTCCTCTGTAAAATGAGAATACTGACAATAGTATCAACCTCCCAGGTTTCTAGTGAGGACTTAAAAAGGCAATACATGCAAATTTTAAATTAAATGAGGTAATAATGTAAAGCTGAATATGTAAATATTGTCTCTGCACATAGCAAACATTCAATAAGTGTTAGCTAGTGTTGTTTCAATAAAGCAAAAGATATTCCGAGAAACACTGCAGAGACAGTGTTTCCCTTTGGAGTAACATGTTTTCCACTTTCTGTGTCAGTTCTAACGTGGAGTCCTCCCACCTCAGCCTCCTGAGTAGTTAGTTACGGGTTTGTACCACCACTCCCAGCTGCTCAGAATCTTTTAAAGTGCTAAACCGACCTTTAGGTTTGACAGTACTGTGCATCGGAGAAGGGTGTGAATAAACCCAACATGAAATCTTTAGTCTCAGGGCTTCTCCATTCTGCAAAGCTGTACAACGCGACTTACTTGGAGAATCTGGATTTGGTGGAAAGACTGACTTCTCGGGAGACTCAGATTCTTTTTGCTTCATTTTCTCCGTGGTTGAACCCAGTTCCTCTTCTTTTATTTCTCTTTGCTCATTCCCTTCCTCATTTGTAGTCTTCTTGGTATGGGTCTGGTCAGATTCTTCCAGCATCAGGTCTTTCTTAGCTCTGACAGCCCAGTGCATTGACTAAAGCAAGCAAATAAATGTTAAACCAATATTATATGGTTTCTATATTCAAAGTTTGATACATACAACACCTAATATAATATCATAGTGCTAACTAATAGAATATTAGACTTGACTTTTAACCAGATATTCATCAATTAATCTGGATATAAATTAACACCAAAATTCACTGATTAATTAATCATCACTAGTTTAGAAGACAAATGTCATGTCATGGTACAGACTAAAGGGCCAAGTATTAGAGAGGCTCAAAGAATGAGGTGGTTCCTCGGAAAGCTAAACACAGAATCATTACATGACCCAGCAATTCCATTATAGGTATATACCCAAAATAACTGAAAACAGATCTTTTTTGGGGGGTGGGTGTCAGGGATTGAATTCAGGGCCTTGTGTTTGCTAGGCAAGCACTCTAACCACTGAGCTAAATCCCCAGACCTGAAAGCAGATCTTCAAAGAAAAACCTGTACACAAATTTTCACAGGGCTGCTATTCACAGTAGCCAAAATGTGGAAACAACCCAAACACTCATCACCTAATGAACAGATAACAAAATGTGGTTAAAAAAAAAAAAAGCAGACATGGTGGTGCATGCCTGTAATCCCAGTATTCTGAGCTACTGAGGCAGGAGGATTGCAAGTTTCAGCTCAGCCTTGGCAAGTTAACGATTTAGCAAGACCCTGTCTCAAAATAAAGAGGTAAAAATGGCTGGTAGCTCAGTGCAAAGGTCCTGGGTTCAATACCCAGTACCACAAAAAATGTGATATATACATATATGTGTGTCTACAATGAAATATTATTTAGTCATAAAAAGAAATGAGGTATTAATACATGTTAAAATATGGATGAACCCTGAAAACATACTAAGTGAAGGAAGCCAGATCAAAAATGGTCATATATTTCATGATTCCACCTAAAATGAAATATCCATAATAGACGATCTATAGCGATAGAATACGTTAGTTGTTACCAGGGGTTAGAGGGAAAAGGGACTAGAGAATGACTGTTAATGGATTTCTTTTGGGCCAATGATGAGTATTATGTGAATGTAGTTAATGCTGTTGAATTGTGTACTTCAGAATGGTTAAAATGGCGAATTTTATTTTATGTGTATCTTACTACAAAAACAAAAAAGAAAATAAGGCTATGTGTGCTTTGACCCTTGTCAGAGATTAAACTACTACTATAATTATCACTACTGTAACTATTGTAATTAATTGCTACAAATAGTGGTCCTAATTATAAGTGGATTCACTTCTGATGAGTTTTTTCAATCCATTTATCCTTAGGTAACAGAAACTTTCTAAATGCTACATTTCTCTTTCTTTCCTTAAAAGGATAATGTAAAAGTATATATGTATATTATACGGAGGATTTCTGGGAGGAAACAAAAAAATATAATGGTGGCTATTTCTAGGAAATGGGAGTAGACCTGAGACTTGGAATAAAGATAGATTCATTTTCATTACATACCTTATTATACTATTTTGGCTTTTTAACAATAGTGTGTTCAATCCCTGACTTGAAATTATACTATTGGGGCTGGAGGTTTATCTCAGTGGTTAGAGTGGTTGCCTACCAAGGGCAAGGCCCTGAGTTCAATCTCAGGCACCAAAAAAAAAAAAGAAAGAAAGAAAAAAATTATACTACAAAGCTACGGTGATTAAAAAAAAAAAAGTGTGGTACCTGAAAGGAAAAAGAAAACAGACCAGAAGATCAATAGAACAGATTAGAAGAACCAGAAACAACTCCAAACACTCTCAGTCACCTTATCTTTGACAAAGGGTCCAAACACCTTCTCTGGAAGAAAGAGAGCCTCTTTAATAAATGGTGCTGGAAAAACTGGCTCTCCACATGCCAAAGACTAAAACTAGACCCATATCTTTCGCCATGCACTAAACTAAAACTGAAATGGATCAAAGATCTAAAAACTAAAACAGAAACACTAAATCTGCTGGAAGATAGAATAGGTAGAATTCTTGAGACATAGATGTAGGCAAAAAATTTATGAACAAATCCCTGATCACACAGGAAATATCACAAAGAATCAATAACTCATTAAAAACTTTTGCAAAAAAAAAAGCTTTTGCAAAAGAAAACACCAGCAGAGTGAAGAGACAACAGAAAAAGGACTAATATCTAGAATATATAAAGAACTCAAAATATCACACCCCCCAAATTTATCTTTTTTAAATTAATTAAAACATTTTAATTAAAAAATCATGAGTGGATGATAAATTGTGTAGAAACTGAAAATTCACAAACTGTTTAAAACGTGGAAGCCAGGCATAGTGGTGCAAACCTGTAATCCCAGTACGCAGGAGGCTGAGGCAGGAGGATTGCTGTGAGTTCAAGGCCAGCCTGAACTACATAGCAAGACTCTATCTCAAAAAAAAAAAAAAACCAAAACCTGGAATCGCTGACTGTTCAGAAACTACACAGATGGAGCATGGGTGGTGGTGAACAGCAGAAAGGATTATGGATGAATCTACATTGTTCTAGCTGCTCTCCACGCCACCCATCTCCAAGGAAAGCCTGACATTGATTAGATATTGAGCCAGGCTAATGCTAGCAGCCCATCCAGTGATGATAACCTGCCCTTCAATAGCTCCTTCCACTGGGTTCGCAGTTTTGACCTGCGCCCCAGACATCTGACGGATCTCGTTGATTTGGGCGCCTTGATGGCCAGTTGTGCAGCCAATCAAATCATTTGGAATGGTGAGTTCATGAGAAGTAGTCTGAGCAGATGCATCCAAACCTGCCCTGAATCCGGTATTGCCAGGAGTCGTGGGAAAATGAGACTGCTGCACTGCTACCTGGTGCAGCTCAGGCGAGTCTGGCCAAGAACTGGCATACTGTCCTGGAATGGTACAGACCTCTAGAGGGTCCCTCCAGGTCAGAGTGGAGGCACATGGACAGGGTGGTGTAGGAAAAGCTCACACCGTCACCGCCTGTGCTGTACCCATCCTGACTACCTGCAAAGACGGCTGGAGAACTTGATGGCTTGGGCCACTACAGGATGGTCACACCCTTCGGGGGGACTGGGAGAGAGTCTCCAACATGACCACGCCGATCTGTTCAACACACTCAACGATGGATTGCAGGATGCCAGTGATAGTGACGGCCCACTCAGTTGAGTTGGGGAGCATATCCTTTTAATAATTTGAGCTGGAGAAAGAATGAGATGCGACCTCAGAACAGCAATGAGCAGCCTTTACTTACAGAGTAAACTCAGCCAGAGAGGAGACTTCTCAGGAACAAAGGAGAAGCTCTCAGAACAAAGGCACTTAAGGTTGATATAGGTGTTATGGTGGGAAGGGGCTGTGGGCATCAACTGGGCCCCAAGATTTTCTGCAGGATGAGATATGTCTTCGTTCTTCCTTATCTTCTGGCTGTGGGCCTTGGGGAGTGTCCAGGGCCAGAGGAGCTGGAACACTGTGGCCTTGGGAAGGTCTTGGGAGCTGAGAGTTGGTTCTTTCCCATGGGGCATTTAATTTTACAGCCATTAGTGTTTCTGACTAGGCCTGGTTACAAATGTTTGGTGATCAGAATATACAACATATCTCCTGCCATTTGGACCCGAGCCCCTGTACTCTCATATTTCCTTGGTCTTGCAACTGCCTTTTCCAATGAGAGAGCCACCCTGACTAGCAGGACTCAGAGTGACTGGGAGACCCGCCAAACTTAAAAACCCAAGCCAAAAATGGGTATTTGAAATGAATAGACACTTCTCAGATGAAGTAGAAATTGCAAGTAAATATATGAAAAAAATGTTCGGCATCACTGGTCATTTGAGAGATGCAACTTAAAACAACATTGAGATTCCATCTCACTCCAGAAAGAATGGCTATTATCAAGGAATCAACCAATAACAAGTGCTGGCAAGACTGTGCGGGAAAAGGAACCCTTCTCCAGTGTTGGTGGGAGTGTAGAGTGCTGCAGCCACTGTGGAAATTAGTGTGGAGATTCCTCAAAAAACTAAAACTTGGGGTTCAGGATTTAGCTAAGTGGCAGAGCAAGCACAAAGCCCTGAGTTTGATCCCCAGCACCCCCCCAAAAAAAACCCCAAAAACTAGGGGTTCCATTTGACCCAGCTTTTCCCCTTCTTGGTATCTTCCTGAGAGAATTAAAAACATCATACCACAGCAATATATGTTTATAGCAGCACAATGCATAATAGCTAAATCTTAGAAATAGCCCAAATGCTCATCAAAATCAATGAATGGATAAAGAAAATGTGGCTTTTTATACAATGGAGTACTACTCTGCCATAAAGAAGGATAAATTTGAGACATTTCTAGGTAAATGGATGCAACTTGAGACCATTCTCTTACGTGAAATAAATCATACACGCATGTTCAGATATTGCATGGCATCTCTGCTGTGAGAAACCAAAAGGGTAAATAAGGACCAAAATGTACAATAGATATTGTGAAATAGGAAGAAAATGTTCAAATGGGAAAGGGGAACTAGGGAGGGAGGAGGGGGAAAGGAAGGAAAGGAAAAGAAAAAAATATAAGGAAAAAATAGAAACAAAGCTTTTGTAAATAATGAAAGGAAAGGAGGTTGAAGGGAATGGAGGGGAAAAAAGAAGAATGAAGATATATCATGTACAGGTACAAATTCCCTATGATGAATGTTATCATTATGTATACCTTTTCATCTCAGCACATTTCTTTGCTGAAAAGTCTCAGCCATATTATAATATGGTATATGAGAGGCACTACAATTTCTTACCATCTGTCTCAGGACCACTAGCATTGGCCTCACAGGCAGGAGCCGGAAGGACCTCACCAAGAAGGGAAAGCGGGAAGGGATAAGCTACCTTCTGGAAATCTTTTAAATAAATCTGTTCAATGTGACTTTTTAATAGGATATACTAAGACAGATGAGGGCTCAGTGGTACAGTGTTTGCCTAGTAAGCCTGAGACCTTGGGTTCAATTCCCAGCCAAAGAAATAGAGACAAAGAGAGAGGGAGGGAGGGAAAGAAGAAGGGAGAGAGAGAGGAAGGGAGAGAGGGAAGAAGGAAAAAAGGACGGGGGAAAACGAAAGAAAGAAAAAAGAGGGAGAGAAAGATGGATATATTCAAATATAGACATATGGATATATGTGCAAATATATACATATACTATGGATATAGATGCAAATATATATATATACACTATGGATATAGATGCAAATATATACATATACTATGGATATAGATACAAATATACATAGATGAACCGGAGAACAATATAGTCTTTTATACTTCCTAAAACATAAGTATATCCGAGCCCTCTGCTCTAATCCAATCAGTCACTTATTCGTGCCTTTAAACCTTCTTTTCCCAACTACAAAGAAACCATCCTGAATCCTTTCCCCAAATACATGCAATCCACAGTGATCAACCCAAAAATTACCCCAAGATCTAAGAACTGTCTCGTAAAGGAGTTATTCCATGTAAACAGCTCTCACACTAATGGTGCCCAGGGATGGGGGCACTAAAAGGAAACATAAGGGAATGTTAACTGTGGTTATGGCTACCACAAAAATTATTTTATTTTATTTATTTTATTTTTGTATTTTCCTTTGAGAAGATTATTTATACATATATGTGTACAGTTAGAAAAAATAGCTTTAAAAAATCAGACGTAGTTATGATTACAAAAGTATATAAGGAGGGACCTTCTGAGGGCTAAAAATATGTGGGCTGAGATGGTTACAAAGTAAACACTTGATGGCCATTTGCTAAACTGTAAATGCAGGTAGGTTGTATTTCTCTATAGGTTGTATTTATAAATAAAAATGTTCATTTTTAGAAGAGCCAATGGCCTCAATCAATGTAAAAAAAAATCTGGCATTTTTTGGGAGCTGCTGAGACTTGAACTCAGGGTCTTGCACTTGCTAGACAAGCATGCTACCACTTGAGCTAAACCCCCAGCCCCTAATCTGGCTTTTGTTTAGATGGTTTGGGCTTGCTCGTGTGTTTTTGTCTTTCACAAGTGCATGGAAGAGAAAAGGGTGACCACTGGCTTCCTCTGCAGAGGGGAAAGGATATGAGGAAGGTTAGTGAAAAGCAGAGAGTAATAAACTCAATAATTTGGGGCCCAGAGAGCTGAAAATGTGAACTGTAAGCATCACAAGTTGGCCAACTGGCCTTATGTGATGTTTTTCTCCTGAAATCAAAGAGCCTGCGGGCTGCCTTAGGTAAGCAGTGAGGATTAATGACTCACAATAAATGTTCTGAAAGCCAGCCATGAAAAGATTTTCTGAGATAGTAGCCTTACTCATTTTCCTCTTTGTGAATAAGTCGGAATAAAATATTTTATCATCCAACCTCTGTATCTGCTGATCCCAATTACATAAAGATGCAGAAGAAAAATCCCAGCTGTATCTAACCTCACATACAGGTGCTTCTCCTGCTTTGCCATTAAGCCAAAGATTGAGTGTGAGAGCTACACTGAGCAGCCTGGTGTGTCAGCCTGCAAATCACTCACTTCGGCATTCATGGAGTGTGCTCAGCTCCACCAGGGTACTGATTGCCCAGAACAACATTTAACATCAAATGAACTAGTCTGTGGTGGACCGATTTGTTTTGATAGAATGAGCATCAATAAAAATAGCAAACAAGGGGCTAGGAATTTAGCTCAGTAGTTGGAGGGCTTGCCTAGCAAGCACAAGGTCCTGAGTTCGATCCCTAGCTCCAGGAATAAAAGAAAAAATAGCAAACGATAGTTGATACAGACTAAAAGGGAGATGAGGAAAGGGAGAGTATGTGCAGCAAATGATGAACTGCACAAGGCCAAAAGTGAATGCATGCCTGAAAGGAACTAAGGCACAGCAGAAACCATGCTCAGGGGCAAAGGCCACTAATCCTGAAATCTGCAAGACCGATATTTTGTTATTCCACCTTCATAATTAACTTGTTTTCAGCTTTCCTTAATGACCGGCTCCCTCTGTCTCTCCCCTCCCACCTCTCAGAGGTCTTTCTCTAATTCGAACCTTGGTCAACACTGGCAAATAATTTTGTTTTTATCTATAAGCCATTAAATATTGGAACAAATAGTGAAAAAAAAGCAGTTGACTCAGATGTGCCATATCTCAGCTAAATAATTATACAAAATGGACGGGTTACTTTCATCCTGGATCTCCACAAGGAAAGTGTTTACTTGCCTGAGTAATTTCCAGCCTGCTTTTGGGTAATAGCCAATTAAGACAGATCGCCTTTCAAACAAACCCAGAAGGTGCTGAATTATACACTGTTTCCCGTCTGGCTGGAGAAACTGCGGCCATGTGGGCATAGAGGAAGCTTCCTTGGTAGACTGTGGCCAGCTGGACTCATCCCAGAGACACCTCACTCAGCAAGAACCCAGAAACTTAGGCTGAGAGGAAGCCCCCAAAAGCCCTCCCAGAAACAACCAATTTGTCAAACAAGTCACCAAGAACGTGTTTCTGTTGGCTCTTTATAACAATTATAGCAAATGATGTGACATGAGACATTTTTATCAGCTTATGAGATTTGTCTTAGAGCTTTTGTCTGTGGCTTTGCAGCAGCCATTTTCCAGCAGTCCTCCTAATAGCACTCTGCCATAGATTTTGGAACTTGAGGGGGAGTCATCCATACCCAGAATGGCAAAGGCTAATTTCCCTACATTCTTGGCGTTAGAAAGGTCTCTGTTCTTAAGGTGTGCCAGGATTCCAAAGACTGGATTACTGAAACCTTCGTGCCACACTCTTGATTTCAACCAACATATGTCTAAATGTAAATTTCTGATATGTTCATTGACCTGGATGAAGTCTAATATCTTACAAATGAAACGTATCAGGAAGAATGTCTAGAAAAAGAGAAATAAGTAGCTAATGAAATGACAGGGACTTGGGGGAGGAGGGATGTCAGTTACAGTTCTGTCACTCATGTCACCCTAAAGCTATGGCTCACTTGAAGAATTCTCCCAAAGGAGAGTTGTGAGATGAGGGCCTGCGCGGGGCTGCAAGGGTGCCCTGGGATTTGCCCTGCCCATAGGTATGAGGACTCGTGTGCTCCCAACCAATATTTCCTTCCAGGGGGATTCTACTGTTTAAATAAAAAGCAGAAACACAAGATTCATGATGTGAGGGAAAAAGATTTCATGAGATTTAGTAATCTATAAATGTTCAGGGCACATGAACATGCCAGTGTGTTTTAGACAAACAGCATCTGAAATCCAAATCCTAAAGTTACAATAACTTTATTGTCAGAATGGCATCTGTACTATCATTAATATCAAAACCCTAACAGTGATGTTTATCTACAAAAAAATAATGCTTTATTAAGTGATGAACAACACTAGGTAGGATAATCATTACTGATTTCACCAAAGTATGAATGTGAAAGGATAAACAAATGAATACACACAGTGAGAGAACAATCTAAATGTTACAAAGAAGCTAGGTGCAATGGCCAGCACCTGTTGTGTGAGCAATCGGGAAGCTGAAGCAGGAGGATCACTTTTAGGATTAGAAAAAAGGAAGGAGAAGAAAGTCAAGTCTGCTGAATGCTATACAGATCCTGTTATGGGTTCTATCTGGCTGTCGCCTCGAAGTCTCATGTGCTCAGAGGTGGTGGCTTGCAGAAGGTGATTGGATTATGGGGGCTGTACAGCTGATTTGGTGTTGGGAGGTGAGGCCTGGTTGGAAGAGAAGTCACTAGAGACATGACCTGGAAGGGCCTATCTTACTCCCTGGCTCCTCCTTTTTTGCACTGTGCTTCCTGACAGCCATGATGTGAACAGCTTTTTCTCCACTGTGCCCCTCTGCTGTGCTGTCCTCCCTTGGAGCCAGCCAACCACAGACTGTACCATGTGCCCACATAAACTTCTCCTTCAAGTTGTGGGTACCCGATATTACGTCTCAGCAATGGGGAAAGTGGCTACAACAGATCAATGAAACAGTATGAGGGATTCAAAGTCCACTGAGGAAGAAGAACAAAAGGAAGTCAGAAACAAACAATCAGAAACAACAAATTAAAAAAAAAAAAAAAACAAATAAAGAAGATTGGGTGAGGGCTGGGCATGGTGGCGCACACCTGTAATCCCAACACTTGGGAGGCTGAAGCAGAAGGATGGCAGTAAGTTCAAGGCCAGCCTGGGCTATATGGTGAGACCTTGTCTCAAAAACAAAAACAAAGAAGACTGGAAGAGGAAAAAAAAATCACCACTGATTTTAAAGCAGAGAGTTATGCATCTCATCATTTTTTGTACCACTAATAAAAATAAATCTGAAGCAAAATGCTAGCCCAGCATATTATTTCAACTTTGCTGACAAGACAGATGATGAAGCCAGTAAGATCTAAATGTAATTATTGAAAGACCTCAAACAGTCAGGGCTAAGCTCAACTCAAAGCAGAAATGATGTGTTTGGTGACAGGAAATTAGTATTAAGAGGAAAGACACTCGCAATACAAATTAAAGCAGGGATTTGGAAAAGAGTTTTTTTTTTTCTAATCCACAGTTAACTTGACATTAGCTGTTAAAAATTAAGTGACAGAGTTGAGTGGATTCTCAAGAAAAAATGGACTATAAATCAGAAAGGAAGAGCCACTAATTCAGTTGCGGTTATAGTATATCATACAGAGGAGCCTAGAAATATGGTTATGCACAGTAGGTGGGACAATGTTTCTTTAGCTAGTGCCAACAAAGAAATTATGGATATGCACAGTGAAAAAGAAAAAAGATGTATTTCTTCTGGGTTTTTGTTTGTTTGTTTGTTTGGGGTTTTTTGTTTGTTTGTTTGTTTGTGCCAGGGATTGAACTCAGGGCCTTAGTGACTGCTAGGCAAGCCCTCTAACCACTGAGCTAAATCCACAGCCCCCAAGAGACATATTTGAAGTCAAGTCACTATTTTTTTAAAGTCTCTGTAGTTGTTCTGTGTCTATATTCAATAATCACATGTGTCTTGGTCATTTTTCCATCACCAAGACAAAGTACCCAACACCCACAACTTAAAAGAGGAGAGGTTACTTTGGGTCACAGTTTCAGTCCATGGTTGGCTGGCTCCAAGGCAGAAGTGGCACAGTGGAAGGGCCTCGTGCAAGAAAGCTGTTCAGCCTAAGGCAGCCAGGAAGCAGAGAGAGCAGACAGGAAGCAGGTACAAGATCACATTCTTCTAGGTCATGCCCCTAGTGACCCACCTCAAACCAGGCCACACTTGCTAACAGCACATTTAGCTAGTAACATCATCAGTGGATGAAGTCACTGATGAGTACAGCTCCATGAGTCAGTTACTCTCCAAGCACATGAGGCTTTGGAGGACATTATAGATCTATACTTAGTACCTCATAAATAATTAACCCACCTTAAACAAATCCATGTGAGTACACAATTCATTCAAAACTGAGTTGAAGAAACCAGTTTATATTTTATGTTGAGTGGTTTTAAACATACACTTTGAGAGTTTTGTATTGGTCTTCCATTATTTTGAAGATATCCCTCAGTATTACAGGTCTTTTATCAACCACCTCTGCCAGTCTTCTTAAAATAAAAAGGAGGAGCTAGGGATTTAGCTCAGTGATTAGAGTGCTTGCCTAGCAAGCACAAGGCTCTGAGTTTGATCCCCAGCACCAAAAAAAAAGAAAAAAAAAATTTAAAAATTTAAAAACTAAATAAAAAGGAAGAAGGAAAATCTCAATGTACCCTGAATGGCAGGGTGTGACTCACTTTATAGATTAATTCTAACAAGTGTCCCTGAAAACTTGCCTGGAAGGTGAGCTCTATATTCAGAGTCTCAAGTCATAAAACAATGTTGTAATGGAAATCTGGGTAATACATAATGCCTAAAATAATGGAAACCTTTAAAATTACATTTCTCTATAATATATAAATATTGATGTAAACGAAGTAGTTATAGTGATTTATTTATTTGTTTATTGGGTGATGAGGATTGGACCAAGGGATTTGCTTAGCGTGTGCTCTACCAGAGCTACATCCCTAGACCCTTTTTTTAAAAATCCAAGGCCTCTACACTGAGCTATTTCCCCAGCCTTTCTTTAACATTTTTTAGTTTGAACAGAGTCTTGCTAAATCACTAAGTTGCTCAGGCTTGGCTTGAAATTGTGATCCTCCTGCCTTGGCCTCCCAGAGTGCTGGGATTATGGGGTTGTGCTACCACACCCAGCTCTCCATGGCCCTTAGAATGATTATTTTGATATACAGTTTTTCAAAGGTGTGAAGAAAGATGACACAGTGGTTTAATAAGCCCAACAATTTTTCACCAGAATATACAATAGGAAAAATTAACGGCTTTCTTCAGCTAATTAGGCCCTGGTAGGTTTTGTTTTGTTTTGTTTTGTTTTTGTCGTTGTTGTTGTTTTAGTGGATTTATAAGCCTTGCAAAAAGAACAAATTGATATGAATAAGAAGAAGATAGAGGAAATGAATTTGCATTAGTCTCAAATTCAGAATATGAGCCTACACTTGAGAAGCACATCTATCAGAGCTCATAAAATGATGTGTAAATGGTAACAGGGAGGGTAGCTACTGAAACCAACAGCCAAACAGTCGCAGGCTTTTCTGGCACTGAGTTATTGCCTCTGCTCTGAATTTCCTCTCAGAGGATTTAGTGAGCACCGATTATACCCAGACTCTACCAACTTCTTGGTCTTCTCCATCCTATTTCCTGCTGAGTCTTTAATCCATGAGTCTAATCCATGAGGAGCAGCCTGAGCCTCAACCATTGGCATCCTCCCCAGAGAGAAACCCACCGTTTTCACGGAGTCGCTCAGAGCTTCCCACTGCTGGAACGGCACCGATATCTGGCTCCTTCGCCAGCGATCATAGCGGGCTCGACTCTCTTCATTGGTCAGAATATCTTTCGCCTTCTGCAGCTTCTGAAAAGTCTCCACTGGAAAACAAGTCAAGAGATGAGCACTTCTCTCCTGGAGGGTTATTTTAAACTCCAAAATCATTGTCTTAGTTAATTTTTCTCTTTGCTGAGACAAAATACCCGACACCCAAAGTTAAAGGAGGAAAGATTTGTTTGGCTCAGTTTGTAGAGGTTTCAGTCCACAGTCAGCTAGCTCCAAGGCAGGGTGGCCTGGCAGACAGGCATGGCAGAGGAGAAACAGTCCACGGCAAAGCAGGGCAGGCAGAAGGCAGCTAGCAGCAGGCAGTAAGCAACAAGCAAGGACAACAGCATCCCTCTTTCTGTCTCTTATACTTTATCCAGGCTACCCACCCTTAGGGCAAGCAGCATTCATACCCTTAATCCTAACATCACACCATGAATCAATCCGAGCATCACCTCCTTGATCCTAGATCCAGGCACCTCTGAAAAGCTCCACCTATGGCCACACAAGGCCTTGGGAGGACGCCTAGATACAAGACATAACAATCATCAAACAGATCTCAGTAGAATCAAGACTCTACCATTTACCAGCTATGTGAACTTGAGCCGGTTTACCTAGTTAAACTTTAGTTTCCTCATGTGTAAAGTGTGTCACAGCAACAAGTGCCTGACACACAGTTTATCCACTCCCTGTACTTGGCTCTAGTGATGGGCCAGGGACTATTTGAGGTGCTGATGACACAGAGGCAAAACACAAACATTATTAGCAGGAGAAACAAAAATTTACAAACATCGGAAAATACATCTTTGTTGCAAGGAAGAAAACTACCTTTTCCAGTGCTAGTTATAAGGCAGGTAGTGACCAGACAAGAGACACAGTATAAACGAAGACTGTAAGGCAGGAAAAGCACAGTGATTGAAAGGAGGTTGAAAAACCCAAGATATATCATGTACAGGTATAAATGAATTATGATAAATGTGATTGTTATGTGTACCTAAAATGTACCAATAAATTTTCTTTGTTTAAAAAAAAAAAGGAGGTCAAGGCCACAGAGCAAGGGAAGAAGAGTGAGGGACAGGGCCACACAGTGGGCAAGGTCCCAGTCATCCAGAGCTTCAGTGTCACGATGAGAATTCTAGTCTCTTTTTTTTGTCGTTAGTGCCAACAGAAGCTTTAAGTACATTAAACAACATTGTAGGTGCTCATAAGTGGCAGCTTTGTCATTGAGCTGTCTGCCCAGATGACATGCAATAGAAGTCTCTCCTGGCCCTGCCGGAAATACTTCCAAAGTCTCTCCCGCACCCCTGGGAAGTCAAAACTTCCTATAGAGCAGAACGTGAGCTCGATATAGAAAAATCAGCTGTGTATCTACACATAAGAAGTAAACAATCTGAAAATGAAACGAAGGAAACAATTCCATTCTATAACAATATCAGAAAGAATACAATACTCAGGAAAAAAATTTAACATAAAAAGTGCAAGACATACACTGAAAATTACACAATATTTTGAAAGAAATTAAGAAGATGAAAAAAATGGAAAAATACATCACGTTGCTGTATTAGAAGACTCAGTATTGTTAAAATGGTAACACTCCTCCAACTGATCCACAGAAACTCGATCAAAATCCCAGTTGCTTTTTGCATAGAAATTGACAAGCTGGTCCTAAAATCCTAAAATATGCAAATGCAAAGAGTCCAGAATACCCAAAACGATATACAAAAACAAGAACAAAATTGGAGGACTCACAATTATTAATTTCAAAACTTACACAAAGTACAATAATGAGAACATTATGGTAGAGATATAAGAATAGAAACACAGATAAATGGAATAGACTTGAGAATCCAGAAATAAACCTGAGCATTTACAGTCAGTTGATTTCTGACAAGAGTATGAAGCAGGGGTCGAGGATTTAGCTCAGTGGTTAGACCACTTGCCCAGCAAGTGCAAGGCCCTGAGTTCAATCCCTGGCACCAAAAAAAAAAAAAAAAGTATGAAGCAAATAGTGCTGGAAACAGGCCACATACAATAGAATAAATTTTAATTCCTACTCAAACAATATACAAATGTTAATTCAAAGTGCATCACACATCCAAATGTAAGAGGTAAAACTGTAAAACTAAGTAAACACATGGGACTAAATCTTTGTGACTAGGGATTAGGCAATGGCCCCTCAGATATGGCACCAAAAGCACAAGCAACTAGAGAAAAAAATAAATCAGACAAGATCAAAATTAGAACCTTTGAACTTCAAAGAGTACCATTAAGAAAGTGAAAAGACAACCCATGGAACAGGAAAAACATTTGCAAATCATAGCTTCTACTGAGACCTTGTTTCGCTCTCTACTGTCACCATACCAGTCCAAGATCCCACCATGATTTGGCGGGATTATTACAGCAGCTCCTTCACCCCTGCCTTTGCCACAAAATATTTTCTACCTAGCAGAATGATCTTTAACAAATGTCGCATAATATCACTCCTCTACTTAAAAATTCCAGCAAGGGATTAGGGATTTAGCTCAGTGGTAGAGTGTTTGCCTCGCAAGCGCAAGGCCCTGAGTTCCATCCCCAGCACAAAATAAAAAAACAAAACAAAAAGACTTTCCATTTATCTTACAATACAATCCAAAAATTCTTTCTGAAAAAATTCTTAAAGATAACAGTAGGCTGGCTGGTCCTTGGATCCGTCTCTTCCTTCTCTCATCTCATTTCCTTCCACTTCCTCCATCTCATCACGCTCCAGCCACAGTGGTCATTCCTTGCATACATCAAGCACACTCTGCCTCAGCTCCTCCGCACTCATTGTCCCTACTGGAAACAATTCTTACCCCAGGCACCCACCCACGGCTGTCTCCCTCTGGACATCAAGGAGGACGCGCCTCAGCAGTGGGGCCTCCTCTGAGTACACTATAAAAACAGGCTGCCCACTCTACTGGCCGCACTCCTTTATATCCTTCTATCTACTTCATTTTTCTTCATAGTACTTACCCCCTGGCATTCTTTGTTTGTTTATGATTTCTTTCCCCTGCTAGAATATAGACTTTATGGAGAAAAAGACTTACTATACCTGCTTTGTTCTCTGTTAAATTCCTTCCACTGAAACAAGATAGTAGATATTATAGATACTCAAAAAAGTATTGGTTGAATGAATGAAAGCTTTCTGTTTTGAATATAAATATAAAGATGGTCGTACAGTGTTATTCCCTAAGCTCAAAGCACCAAAGAAATTACACAGATCCTCAACTGATTTTATGGATTAAGAACAGGATAGTAGCATCATTGGGAAATATAACTGAAGTTACCCAGATTGATATTGCTTTTTTCTTTCTTTTTTTTTCTTTTTTTTTTTGAGACAGGGTCTTGCTATGTAGTTCACGCTGGTCTTGAACTCACTTTATATCCCAGGCTGGCCTCAAACTCAAACCAATCCTTCTGCTTCAGCCTCCTGAGTGCTGGAATTATAGGTATGTGCCACCACACCTGGTTGATAGTGCTTTAAAATGTCTCGTGAAAAGTAACCAAGATCTTCTGGAACAGAAATTTTTAGAACAAAAATATAATTAGTACCTACACTACTTCCACATTAATTGTGAAAATCCTGAAATACTTCTGTACTTTAGTTGTTAAAAGTGGCTTTTCCAGCCCAGTACCAAGGCACATGCCTATAATTCCAGCACTCCTGGAGGGTGAGGCAGGAGGATTTCAAGACTGAGCAGTTTAGCAATTTGTTAAGATCCTTTCTCAAAATAAAAAAAAGGGGGTAGGGATGTAGCTCAGCGTGAAAGCCCTTGGTTCAATCTCTAGCACAAAAAAAATTGCTGTCTTAGGATCTACAAACACCATTTCAACTGCCCCACCCTCCAAAGCTACTGCCTGACACACCAAGGCACCTCCAGGACCCTACACAAAAGCTATCAGAACAAATTTCTTCCAAGCCATTAGCTGTCTTAATATTATAATAGATAGCTAAGTTAGGTAGAAATATTATAGGCAGTCAGACAGGGCTGGGCCCTCAATGGAGTCAATACACAAGGGGAGAATACACTACAACTATGGCTAGAGGTGCATCCACTGAAGGTCAGGCCTCAAGATAAGGATGGAATGATCAGAGCTACACCCCTGGCCAAGGAATAAACAATGAATTGAAGATTACACTCATCTGATCTGATAAAGTCTAGATGGACATCAGTCACCCAGGTGGGCAACCAGGACCCCCAGATCCACCCCATCCTGGAATGTCTTTGTTCTTTCCATGTCCATTTGCTACGTGACCTTCTTCCCCATTGGATCAGTATTACCCAGACAGATATACTTGCAATATTATTGGTTGATCATAATTTTGACCCACGTTGTACCCACCCAGTGATTTTACTCTACAAAACTTCTTCTGAAAAGTGAGCTCAATGGCAACCCATTCGGGTCCCATCCTATCTCTCAGGACCTATCTTTCTTTCAATAAATTCTCCTACTCTTAACCTCCTTTGTTCCTTAGAATTCATTCTTCAATTTGGGGGAACACGAACTCTGTGTAACTGACATCTAGCAAGTTGGGAGCTATATTTTTTCCCCTATATCAATATCACCCGCAGAGGTAGTAGCAATTAATGAGTTAAAATTAGGACCCTAGTGGGGAGGTAAGCGGCAGGAAAACCAATAAAAAGCAGCTCCAGTAAGCAATCCTTCCTGTTGCTGGTGGAAACGGAAATGTCCCGCTACGTAAATGAGATGTCACTTTTTCCAACAGGAATAAAAAGTCTATTAAATTATCAACAAGGGTGTACATGCCAGTCACTACTAGCGCAGTGATTATAGATTTGCATTTTTATCTATGAGTCACCTTCTCTTTGCATGTTACAATCAGCCTTATTTACCAGAATTTCCAGAATGAAAGATGCTCGCTTAGTTACTTACTGCACTATCAATCCCTCAACAGCAGTAGATAGGCAGACAGCAAGAGCTCTTATCTTTCCTGTTACGGCCCTTTTCTTGTTCCATCCTCTTCACTGCATTTGCTAAGAATGAGTTTGCATTTATATTTGTCCTTTAATGCATCAGCTAATCAAATGAATCACACAAGACAAACATTTACCAGTTCTGAGAAGCGAGACCTCATTTCATTAGCTGGCACCCTTGAGAGACATTCTGATTTAACTTCTCGGTGCACTTCGAAAATAGAGGTTCTTTAAAATTCACATTAACTTAGAAGGAGAAAAGGGTTATTTTGTCTCGAAGTTCTGAAGGTCTCAACCCGTGATCAGTCGCTCCCATTGTTTGGGGCGCGTGGCAGGCAGCACATCATGTGAGAGCACATAGCAGAGCAAAACTGCTGCCCTTGTGGTCAGCTGGAAATGAGGAGGAAGGGGCGGGGGTCCCACAACCCGCTTCAGGGACATGCTAACGATGACCTAAAGACCCCTGGTGGGCCTCACCTCTTAGAGGTTCCAGTCTTTAATACATGGGGCTTTAGGAGACAGTCAACATCCAAACTATGGTGGGGAGGGACGATAAAGAGTTCTTAAAGTATCTCAAAAGATATCAAAGGGAAGAAGTAGAAGGCAAAAGAGAATGAGAAAGAGGAGGAGAGAGAGAGAGAGAGAGAGAGATCCAGATCAAATGATTACTAACAAAAAAGAAAACTACTTCCCCCTACTTTTTTTTCTTAGACTGCTGTTAAAAAAAAAAAAGGAAAGCACTTCCCATGTGTTGCACTATCTCATTTAATCTTCATCTGCAGATGCGTGGAGTAATAGACAACACTGTTAATCTACCCATTTTATCTACAAGAATGCCGAGGCTCAGAGAGTTTGCCCAGTATCTAACAAATCGGTAATGGAAACCACTGAGGCTACATGTCTACAGGCTCATTCTTCACTTTAATGAGATACATTTTGAAATCTGTCCTGTGTATTGTGAATTTCTGTCAATCCACATTTCATTCTCTGGGTGAGTATGTTTTATTTTTTATACTTTAAAATATTTTATCTGTAAACTTACTACTTTCCCAAGTGAGCAAAGAACCACTCAAATTTTTAGAAAGACAAATTAGTCCAAATTGAATAAACAGAGGCTTAAAGAGATTAAAAAGCAATCTCCACCCCAAGAGTGAATCATATCTCACTAGCAAGCCTGATGAGGAAAGATGTTGATGTCTATGTACCTTTTCATTTTAAACAACATGTACACAGTCCAGGCTTTCTGTGAACAAGAAGCCTAAAGGCAGCCCATACACGAAAACCTCCATCACTATGGCAACTAGGAACGGCAATGATTGCACAGTGATTCATCACATATTGTTTGTCAGGGACAGAGAAATAACTCAGAGTCACGCTTCACTGGAAAGAGCCCTGTTAAAGAATAACCTGGAGTAGTGGTTGTTTTTAAGTATTTATCAAATTTTTGCAATTTTATGCTAGGACATCTTTCTTAATTGATGTTCCCTAAAGAAATGCTCATGTGTGTATTCATTCATTCATTCATTCATTCAATCATTCAATAAAATGTGCTGCAGCTGCTACACTAGATACAGGACATAAGACAGTGAATGTGGCGGCGGGGAGTCTGCCCCACTGAGCTTCCAGTATGACTAATAAGTAAACAGGCAGCAAGGGGACAGTGTGCTCCAGTCTGCCACCTTACGTACAGGGTGCTCTGGGAAGCGGGAACACACAGGACTTCCCGGCAGAAGTGACGGCTAAACTGAGCCCTGAAACGAGAGCTGGGCCTAACTGGGCAAAGCAGCGTAGGGAGGTGTGCAGGCCTCACAGCCATTCCAGGCAGAGGAAGCTCCAGGCATGGAGGTCTGAAGAGCTGCAGGAACAGGACATATTAAGGACCAGCGTAGCTGGGCGTGGTGGCGCACGCCTGTAATCCCAGTACTTGGGAGGCTGAGGCAGATGGATTGATGTGAGCCTGAGACCAGCCTGGCTGGGCTACATAGTGAGACTCTGTCTCAAAAAAAAAAAAAAGGACCCACTGTAGTTCTGAGTGGTGAAGCAAGGAGTTCTAGGCATGGTGGTGGATGGAAAATGAGGATGGAGAATGGAGTGCATGGTATGAAAAGGCTTGGCATAGACAAGGGACGAATTATTGCTTCACTTGTGATGTGGGTGAATAACACAGACATAATGTAAAGCCGAAGAATCTACTCACAAAAGAATACATAGTGTATGACTGCATATTTATATAATATGCAAAACTAGGCAATGCTGATAGAGATCAAAAAGTGGGGGAGGCTGGGGATTTAGCTCAGTGGTTAGAGTGCTTGCCCTGCAGGCACAAGGCCCTGAGTCTGATTCCCCAGGACCAAAAAATAAAAAGTAAAAAAGTGGGGGAAGGTGCTGACTTTGGACAAGATATGAAAAGAGATTTCTGGGGATACTGAAAATATTCTACATCTTCATCTGGACAGTAGCTAAACTCTCATTACATATTCATAAATTTATCAATTTGGGCTGCAAGTGTAGCTCATCAGTACAGTGTTTGTGTAGCTTGCGTGAGGTGATGGTTTCCATCCCCAGCACCACAAACAAGTAAGAATGCATCAAGTTTACAGTTTGATTTTCTCAAAACCAAAACAACTTACCTTAAACAAGTTGTACTTTAATTTACCTTACACAGTTGTATCTTAATAAAAAGGGGGAAAATTAAATGAGCAAAAGTAATAGTTAAATATCTAACAAAATATGACTTCATATATAGGAAAATGGTGTTTATACAAATCAAAGAGATCAATGATTTCTAGAGAAAATTAATAAAAAACTTTAAGACAAAGAAAAAATTGCTAAACAAAGAGGAGTTGGGGATATACAATGTGCAGTTATAGGCAGAACTTAGTATAATATTTTAATTATAGAAAAATCACATATATGTACACACTATAAACATGTAGTATAAACATAATCATCAATTTTTTTTAATTTTGGGGTGCTGGGGATTGAACTCAGGACCTTGCGCTTGCTAGGCAAGTGCTCTACCACTGAGCTAAATCCCCAGCCCAATCATCAAATTTAAAATCTAAAAATCAGAACACAGTAAATGTCCTGAGTTTGATCCTCAAAAATAGAGAAGAGTCCAAAAAAAGAGGTTTCTTAGCTGGCCACAGTGATACACATCTATAATCCCAACATTAGAAGGACAAGACAGGAGGATCTCAACTTCCAGCCCCATCTGGGCAACTCTCTGCATCAAAATAAAAAACAAAAAGGAACCAGGCATGATGGTGTGCATCTGTAATCCCAGCACTCAGGAGGCTGAGGCAGGAGGATCACAGGGAGTTTAAGGCCAGCGTGGGCTACATGGTGAGAGTTCAAGGCCAGCCTGGACTACGCAGTGAGACCTTGTCTCAAAAAACCAAAAAATAAAAATAAATTAATAAAAAGGGCTGAGGATATAGCTCAATGCAGTGGCCCTGCATTCAATTCCCAGTACCACAAAAAAATAAATAAATAAAAAAGGTCTAAGCTTTCTGCTTGACCAGCCAAACAGACGGCAGTATCATTTATTGAGATAGGAAAACACAGAAAATAAGTATGATTTTAGAGGGAGTGAGAGAAGAATAATGAATTCAGGCTGTTTTAATTTGTAGCACTGGGGATTGAACTCAAGGCCTTCACACTGAGCTGAACCCCAGAGCCCTCTTTTTTTTAGATTTTTATTTCTTATTTTTCATTTTAAGACAGAGTCTCACTGAGTTGCTAAATTGCCCAGGCTGTACTTCAAATTTTGATCCTCCTGCGTCAACCTCCCAAAGCACTAAAATTACAGGCAAGTGCTACCACATCGGCTGAATTGAGTTTTTGATAAGGTAAACTAGAAATGTTTCCAAATGGAGATTTCTAAGAAGCAGTTAAAACTACAATTTGAAGAGAGGAGTGAAAACTAGGTTAAGGGTAGACTTGGGAGCCATCAAGGGAGAGCCGGTGATCAAAGTCACAAATAAGGACAAGGCTCCAGAAAGAGTGGAGTACGCTGAGAAGATGGCACAGGAGAGAGCCTGGGGGCAGCAGAGACGCAATCACAAAAGGGACAAAAAGAGTAGGCCAAGAGTCTGGGAAAAAGAAACATGTATAAGTACACGTTATCCTGGTAGTTAAGAGAAATGAGTGTTTCAAGAAAAAAGATATAATCAACAGTGCCAAATTTTGATGCAAACCAAGAAAGGGTAAGGACTAAAAACTAACTTGAATTTGGCAACCAGGAAGTCTTTTGTCCATTTCTGTGAAAGGGGGGATGGAAGACATCATGGAATAAATGGAAAACTAGAGAGAAAGAAAGTAGAGCTATCAGCTGTAGGCATCAAGATGCCTGCCTGGTTACAAACACACTCAAGTCATGCTAACACTCATTAGCTGGTGAAATAAAGCACAAATTGGACACATTTTAAATCATGAAGCAGCACACTGCAGAAATAAAAATGCATTTTAGAAGACTGCTCCTAAAAAAGATCTTTCACCGTTCTCTCCTCTCCTACCATCAAATAGCAAAAACGACCTTTGGTATTGAATGAAAGAATATCTTTGAGCATAACAGACAAAAGATATTTAAATTAAGAAACTCAAAAGGCCCTGAGTTTGATCCCCAGCACCAAATTAATTAATTAATTAATTAATTAAGAAACTCAAGATATAAGAAATTAAGGTTACAAAACTTAAGAAATTTAAGGTTTTTTGGTTTAATAGGCTATTTGTTTTCTTAAGAAATAGAGATTATTCAATTCTTACCAGCTTTGGAGTTTTCAGGATGCTTGTCAGGGTGACACTCCAGAGCCCTGACCTTAAATTCTGCCAGGATTTGCTCAACCTAAAACAAAAATCAGAGTTTAAAACACAGAGAACTTAAATGGCACAAAGAAAGAAATTGGGCATTGGTCTTCCCCAAGACAGTCACAAGTGACCCAACTTCTTACTTTGGTTCTTGTATGTCTATTTTAACTTTTTAACTGTATGAAATCATTTATTCAATAATAAAATTCAGAAAGTGTCAATAAAGGGCTTCTATGGAGATTTCTAAGATGCAATTAAAATATTCCAAAAGGATTATGTATTATTATATATTGCTATAGTAGTCATTTACCTAGCTACTGTTTTTAAATGTTGGCCTAAAACACCCATGAGCTCAACATATTTGTTATGATTTGGATCTAAAACGAGTTTGTAGTGGACTCTCTGTCAGGAGGTGAGGCCCTGTTAGAGCTGGGTCACGGAGGGATGTGACCTTGAAGGGTGTGTTTTTGTCCCCAGCTCTTCTTTCTCTCTCTGCTTCCCAGCCACCATGGGCTGAGCGGCTTTTCCTCCACAGGCCCCTCTGCCATCCTGTTTCTGCCTTGGAGTGGGCTGACCATGGACTGAAATTGTGAGCCCAAATAAGCCTGGCCTCCTTCAAGTTGCAGACGTCTGGTACGGTGTCCCAGGGACAGGAAATTGGCTAAGCCAACATTTAAACATCAAGAATGGCCTGATTTCTTCAAATATATAAAATATGTGTTCCTATTTCTGAATTCTCCAAAGATACTTAAGATATCATTCATTATTCAGAACTGATAGTCCTGGAGTTATTATAAGTTATAATTTATAAATTATCCATTATAAACCTCCTTCTTTTTACCTTTTAGCTTTTTACCATGGGATGGAACCCAAGGCCTTGCACATAGTAGACAAAGGCTCTATTACTGAGTTACATCCTCCGCCCAGACTTTTTTATTAAAAATTTCACAACTTGCAGCCTGGCATGGTGGTGCACAACCGTAATCCCAGCACTTGAGAGCCTGAGCCAGGAGGATCATTGTGAGTTTGAGGCCAGTCTTGGCTACATAGTGAGTTCAAAACCAGCCTACACAACATAGTGAGACCCTGTCTCAAAAAAATTAAAAGAATTTCACATTTTGCAAGGCCATGGGTTCAATCCTCAGCAGCACCCCCCTTTAAAAATAATTTTGCTATTAAGATTGAAAGGACATAATTCAAAATGGATAGTTTTGTTCCCAATTAGCAGCTTGGTTAGATGTTGGTTAAAAACAAATTCCAAACTAAAATGAGTTTCATGGGCCATCCATGTTTGATTTGACTTTACTTACCCATATTATCCCTAGTATCATGAATCAGTGAGATTTGACTTTATTAATCACAGTTGCAATTACAACAGCAAGAGACAATAGTGCTTGTGGCTCTGATCGCTCTGTTGTAAATCCCAGTCCTGCAGAGAAACCTTAGACAAGTGACATAACTTCCGTGCATTGAGGGCTCCTTCTCTTTGCATCAGGTGAGCAACTTTTTAGGCAGAGGATTTAACACAAAACCTGGCCATAAGAACTCAATAATAGTAGCCATGCTGAAATATCAGTGATTAAAAGAAAAAGAAAAAAATAAAATATCAGTGGTTAAATAACTTGTCAGAGTCATTCAGCTGGTGACTAAAAATACTGAGATTTTTTGGTTAACTACCCAGTCAGACTTTAGGTTCTATCATCACAACCATTGGTTTATACAGCCAAATCCTCCAGGCTTAGGGAACTATAATCAGGTTCCATATCTACTGGCCACTAATTAATGAAAGCAAACTACCTCTTGTTAAGAAAACGAATTCTCAAACAATCAGCTCAAAATTGGCATAGGATCATGGGAGAAACATATTCTTATCAGCTCTATGTCATTCTTAGTCAATTCTCCTTTTTTTTTTTTTTTTTTTTTTTTTTTTTTTTTGGTGTTTTGAGACAGGTTCTCACTGTGTAGTTCAGGCTGACCTTGAACTCACTATGTAGCCCAGGCTGGCCTCAAACTCACAGTGATCCTCCTGACTCAGCTTCCCAAATGCAGGGATTATAGGCATGCACCACCACACTTGGCTCTTTTCTTCTTTGTGTTGCATGGGTTTTGTCAACTTAATATTTTTAAAATTAGGAGTAGCCTGTATCTGTCTTTCATTATTTCACTGTTTTACTGTCACAAAGGTAATCACAAACTCTCTATAGGGCTGACTACAAATAATACTGTAAAGTGGGTAAGTTTTTTGTTTTTTGTGCTGTGGGTGGAACTCAGGGCCTTGAGCTTGCTAGGCAGGCACTCTAACCACTGAGCTAAATCCCCAGCCTGATACTCTTTAATTCCTATTGTGCTTATAGACTGTACCACACAGTAGAGTACAAAATTGCTCTCGATTTTCGTCCTGTGTACTAGTGTTGCTCCTCAGTTTGAGACCAAGCTCTTTATACACCAGCACCATGTCTCACCATTTTTGTTTTATTTCCTTCTGTTTTGCGTTGCTTGATTTTTCCACCCCCACCATCCCTCACCCACCACCACATCTAGTACTGGCCCAGTGGGAAGTGTTCAATAATTTATTGATTAAAGATTGACAGAGGGGGTTGGAATTTAGCTCAGTGGTAGAGCGCTTGCCTAGCAGGCGCAAGGCCCTGAGTTCAATCCCCAGCACCCCCCAAAAAAGATTGACAGATGTTCCTCAAGTAATATCACTATGGTGTAAGAGCTTTCTTCTTTTTTTTTTTTTTGTGCTATAACTGTTAAGAGTCCCTGTCAACAGAGAATGTTAAACTCAGTGAGTGAAAGTTTGAGGGGAAAGAATATAGTCTCAAAACATCTTTCCCCAAGACATGAATTATGGCTTGTATCTAGATGTTCCCCCGAAGCCTCATGCAGTCATAGGTGGGGCTTTTCAGAGGTGGATGGAGCTGTGATATGTGAATATGGACTAAGGCTGTGATACTGGGATTAAGTGTGTGTGGTTCTGAATTAGTCCATTAGTCGGTTTGTCGTGGTTCTGGGTGTGGATAATGGAAAGGCCCACCCTGGATGTGGGTGACACCACCCAAAAGGCTTGTAGCCTGGATGGGATAAAAGGGAAAATGGGAGGCTTGCTGCTGCTGCTTGCTGCTTCACTGCCTTCTGCTTGCCCTGCCATGGACAGTTCCTCCTCTGCCAGGCCACCCTGCCTTGGAATCACCTGACTAAGGACTAAAACCTCTACAAATTGTGAGCTAAAATAAGCCCTTCTTCCTTTAATTCTGGGTGTCAGTGGCTGGGGATTTAGCTCAGTGGTTAGAATGCTTGCCTAGCATGCACAAGGCCCTGAGTTCAATCCTCAGCACTTAGAAAAAAAAACAAAAAACACTTCGGGGTGTCAGGTATTTTGTCTCAACAGTAAGAAAAGTAACTAAGACATGTTATTCGAAAAAGGAAAAATAATAACCCTACCATGGAAACCTGACAAAAGAAACTTGACAGTTACTACTTTAAACAAGTAATCAAGGTCAATAGACATAGCAACAATATGTGGTCCCAAAAGGTACAGAATCACTTGTGTAATGTTCCTTCCAAAAATGCATAACCTTGATTTAAGCATGAGAAATATCGGACAAAGTCAAAATAATGTACATTCTATAAAATAACTAAAAAATTCTCACCAAAGTGTCCATGCCATAAGAAGGTAAGAGAAAGTGTCAAAATGGAGGAAACAAAGGGAAGATGAACAGCTAAGTATAAATAACTAAGAGTTTCCAGTTTAGTTCCCAGAACCGGAAAACGATTTAGTAAGAAAAGTAATGAAATTAAATCACACCTATCACTTAGATCAAGGATTGACTGATGCTGGCCCTCGAGCTAAATCTGGCCTGCTGACTTTTTTTTTAATAGTTTCACTGGGCCAGGTGTGGTGGCACACTCCTGTAATCCCAGCACTTGGGAGGTTGAGGCAGGGGGATCCCCGAGAATTCGAGGCCAGCCTGGGCTACACAGTGAGTTTAATAACAGCCTGGACTATATAGCAAAATCCTGTCTCAAAAAATAAACAAACAAACAAACAAATAAATAAATAAACTTTCATTGGAAGACAACTATGAACTGCTTTCTCAAAATGGCAGAGTGAAATAGTTGTGACAGAGACCTTTAAACTTGCAAAGTATAAATATTTGCTATCTCAGGACCAACGGCAGGACATCTAGGCTTAAAGAGGTTCTCCCCCAGACAGCTGTGCAAACTCAACCTCACGTGTTTGATTTTTCACTTGTGCAACCCTAAGAATTAGTGCCTCCTTAAATTAGCATCTAGGGCACACCGCTTGCTTCCCTCTAGTCCTGACCTCATCTGATCATTTACAAAACAATGTTTGCTGGCCACTGGCTGACCCAGTAGTAATGTTGGTTTTCTGGCTTCGATCCTTTACCACCATAGGTATGATGTTAACATTAATGGAAGCTGGGTTAAAGCTACGCAGGAATTCTGTGTACAAGTATTATTTTTGCAACTTTTCTGTAAGTCAAAGATTATTTCAAAATGAAACATCTTAAAAGCAATTCAAAGTATAAAATAAACTTATGAAGTTCCATGTGCACAGTGTCCCTAAGAGGCCCAAACAGCAGCCACAACCACAACTTCTTCCTCTGTGCCAGGCATTTTTGCTGAGCCCTTTATATATTGTGTCTCGATCTCCACAACTCTATGAGGCGAGCACTGCATTTACAAATTAGGAAACTGAGGCACAGAAAAGTCAAGTAATTTTCGCTGGCTTGTAAATGGAAGAGTCAAGCTTAGATCCAGACAATATGAAGTTAGTAAGAAAGAGCGCTAGAGAAACAGATGTTTCCATCTGTCGGTTTTGTGCTCAATGTTCAAGTTCGTGAAGTCTTGAAGTCATGATGCCTTCTACTGAAACAGCAGCCAAATAGTTAACCAAATAAGACCCACAGCAGGGAGGACATGTGACATATATGTAATATATGTGTCAGACATGTCAACAAGGACTTCAGTGGGTTTTTTAACATGTGTCTTCTGTGTAAAATCCAATATAGAGACGAAAGGCTGAGTGGCCTGTGATAAAGCTTTAGTAAACTGTTTCAAAACAGGGAGTGTGTCATTCACTATACAACAGCACGGAAATCTTCTCTCCCCTGAGCAATACATGGCACACTAATAATTCTATTTCTTTCCCCTGAGTAATACATGACATGATGCTGGGCATGGTGGCACATGCCTGTAGTCCCAGCACTCAGGAAGCTGAGGCAGGAGGATCACCATGAGTTGAAGCCAGCCTGGACTACATTGTGAGTCCAAGGCCAGCCTGAACTACATAGCAAGACCCTGTCTCCAAAAAAAAAAAAAAAAACAAAACAAAACACCCACACAGCTTACTTTAGGTAAAGGAGGAAGTTAGTCTCAATGCCTATTGTCATGACTGTGTTTTTTAATTTGTGAAGGACGATTTTTAAAGGTCTCTGGGGAAAAAAAGCTCCACAATGGTTCTAATGGTTTTAGAACCATTAAAAATATCTATAATGTTACATTGAACTTAATTTCCAACACAAGCTTCAAATTGTAAGAACTATATACTGTACCAAAGCAAAACACCATGTGGTTCTCTCAACTCAGTTGTTGTAAGTAAAATCAAAATAACAAATTGCTTTGAAATAACTTGGGATACGAAGAGTTCTGGTCAATTTTAGAGCATCAAATCAAGGAATATTTGAAGCAAAAGAAATTTGACCAATACAAACCAAGTTAAGGAAATGTCACACTAACTGGTCAAAAAAAAAATAAAAATATTTTATAATGGGAAGGATATCTAAACACAAGAGAGGAAATGATAGATATAAAAAGAAGTAAGGAAACTGTAACAGGTCATTTCATTAAAAATAAATGATCCTCAAGCCAAGTATGGTGGCGTGTACCGGTAATCCCAGCATTTGGGAGGCTGAGGAAGGAGGATCGTTGCAGATTCGAGGCCAGCCTTAAACAGTAAGTTTAAAGCCAGCCTGAACTACATAGCAAGACCCTATCTCAAAAAAACAAACAAAAAAAACCTTTATCTAGATATGCTATGTCATTTGCAGATCAGTAAAAACACATCCAGAAAAAGGAAAATATCCTCTTCTATATGCTAGAATATATAGGCAGAAGTATGACTATATCTGGAAATCATGAAATGAAACTGTTAAAAAAAATTTACAACAATGGGATAACTTTGTAACTCTATCCAAAACTAATCTTGTTTCTCAGGAAAGACAATAGCTTAGCTACAAAGATTGACTGAATGGGTCAAGAGATTTATTGTGAGAATCTAACCTTTATAACTTGACACTTTCATTTGTCTTATGTTTGTGATAATGAGGACCAAACCTAGGGAGATCTTCCACTGAGCTATATCCCCAGCTCTTTTTACTTTTTATTTTGAAACAAGTTCTGACTAAATTGCCCCAGATAGCCTTGAAATCTTCCTGCCTTACTCTCCTGAGTAACTGGGATTCCAGGTAAGCACTATGCTTGGCTCTGGCACATTTTTTTAAAAAAATCTAAATTGTAGCCCAGCATGGTGGCACACATGTGTAATCCCAGCACTCAGGAGGGTGAGGCAGGAGGATGGCCGTAGGTTTGAGACCAGCCTGGGCTATGTTGTGTCTCAAAAAAAGGGAAAAAAAAAAAAAGAAATTTAAATTGTAAAATTTAATTTATGTCCCTTTTTTTTTTTTTTTTAGCAGTGACAAAGTTTATTTTTAAAAGCAGAAATGAAGCTTGGGAGAGAAACTGGGCCTGCAGAGCAAGCTTGGGCCAAACAAAGAGAAAAAGAGGGTAAAAGTAAAAATAAAAGTACATGCTGCAGGCTGGGGATTTAGCTCAGTGATTAGAGTGCTTGCCTTGGGCCTGAGTTCGATCCCTGGCACCACAAAAAAAGAAAAAAAAAAAAAGCACATGCTGCATCTGGGAGACACAGCATGGGCAACCACGGAAAGGTATGATACCCTGTTCCTTTAATTTTAAATAATTCCTTTAAAAATTATTTATTAACAGTATAATAAAAAGTGTGAATGACACAGACGGTAAAAGTAGCAATAAGCTTTCTCAACTGCTATAAGCAAATTACCATCAAAATAAACAAAAGTGGAGCAGGCATGGTGGCACACGCCTGTAATCCCAGCACTCGGGAGCTAAAGCAGGAGGATCCCCATGAGTTGGAGGCCAGCCTGGGCTACAGGGCAAGACCCTGTCTCAAAAAAATAAATAAATAAACAAAAGTAGCATATTATTTTGGGGGAGAAACATTTAACTAAAAAGAGCCCATAACTTGTTCTGTGTGTGTCATTTTTTAAATTTCAAATTACCTAAGGTAACTTCCTCAGTGTGAGATTTTAAATCTTTATGTCCTGTATCACATCTCATCCCCAAAGCAAAACTAAGTATTTTTTAACTAAGTATATTTTATCACTAAACTCTTGCTTTCATGAAACAAGGATAATAAATATTAAAGCATTTTACTTTAAAATATTAGCTTTCTATTTTAATAATAAAAATAAAATTAATTATATAATAAAATAATATAATTATAATTTCATAACAATTCAATAATGATGCATATATTTCATATTGATTTGACACTATTTCAAAAATTGTAAAATAGGAACAAAATATTAACAATAACACAATATAGTAAATGCAATACAATAAAATGCAATATTTTGCAACCATTAAAATATGTGTAAAGCTTATTTAATTGGATGAAGAAATTCTTGTTATAATGATAATGGGTAAAAACTAGGAATCAAAAAAAAGTAGGAATCAACAAGTATATATAACATCCTCCCATGCATACGTCTTCAAAAAATACACAGAGAAGAGCTGAGGATGTGGCTAACTCAGTGGTAGAGTCCCCCCTGGCATGTGCAAGGACATGGGCTCAACTCCCAGTGCCACCAAAAATAATAATAATTATTATATACGTATATATATGAAAAACACTGAAGAGCAATATGGCAAAATATTTAGTGTTACCTTTGAGAGACAGAATTATGAAAATGATTTTCCATAATTAAAAAAATTCTACACCCTTTTAGCTGCTTATGGGGGAACTTTTTTTTTGTTTTGAGACAGAGTCCCACTATGTAGTTCAGGCTGGCCTTGAATTCGCAGGGATCCTCTTGCCTCAGTCTCTCAAGTGCTAGGATTACAGGCGTGCGACACCACGCCCAGCTCTGGGGGAAGTTTTACAAGCATTATTTCTGTACAGAGCCAGGGAACCACTACAGAGTTTTCCACACATGCTTTGTTTCAGAAGCCGCTCTTTTGAGAAGTAATTTCTGCCACACAATTTGAGATACGAACATAAAAGGATGACTGTTGGCTTGTAATTTAACCGGTCACATAAAAGTACGTATTTTAATAAAGTACTTTAAAACCACTAATTTACTGGAACATTGAATTTCATCTCAATTATAGCATGAATTGCCATGATAAAGGGATAGCTATGTGTACTGAAAACACTGCCATCAGCAGTGACTTTAAATCCTCAATTACGCACTTTTAGCACATTGCGAAACAGGATCGATACACCGTGTTCAAACAGCAGCTCCCATGCGGCTACCGCAGGACACCAAACAGGTAAAGAGCCAACATACATTTAAACTCTTAACTTTCTTGGAGCCAAAAGTAGTTGAAAACGATGCAAGATTCGGGTTTTAAGCATGTGTCGAAAAGCTCAAAGTTAATATTGTTAATAAAAACTTGAAAGGCGGCTGAGAGGCAGAGCAGCTCCGCCCGCTCTTACCGAGGACAGCTCGTCACAGCCCAGCAACGCGTAGTAATCTTCACCCTCAGCCACCCTGTAATTCAGTATTGCATCCATGTGGATGAGAAGATCGTTTCTCCTCTCTCAGAAACAAGAGACGCAATGAGTCCCGAATTCGTAGACTGGAAACCTCTTCAGATCTGAGAACAGCAGCTCGCACGCTCGGGATGGCAGGAGCCAATTTTAGACCCGCGCCGGACAGCGCCGCAGCTGTCAATGGACACCTCGGTGACCACAGTCTCCCATTGGCCGATCTCAGACTAGAGCCCACCTCCCATTGGCCGTTCACAAAAAAGGGACCGCCTCCCTTTGCCCGATCGCGGACGAGAGCCCGCCTCCCAGTGGTGGGTGCCAGACAAAGGGCCTCCTCCCATTGGCGGTTCCCAGACAAACCGAAGTCGTGGTGCCGCCTGGGATCTGCAGTTTGAGCTTGGAAAGTGGTGCAGGTGAGAGGTTCACCTTAGAGTTAGCAAAGACTCTCTGCTTTTGCAAATTGGCCAAGTAGTCTTTCCATTTTCTGTACATTTTTATTTTTTCCTTTTTTTAAGAGACAAAAAAATTGGAGGCCGTGCAGTATATTTTAGGATTTGTTAAATAGAAATAGTGGGTACTCTTCTGAGGGTTTACAGTACTTTGTAATTTGGGGAAATTGGGGATGTAGTTCAGTCGCAGGTTACTGAGCACCCCCGCCCTTCAGCCCCCAAAAATGTTACTTAAAAAATAAGAGTGGAGGAAAATAAACTAGTGTAGGAAGTGCTCATTTGTTTCACGACCTATTCATTCAATATGTATATATTGAGGAACTTTTTTGTGCTCACGCAAAGTCTTTTTTTTTCCCAGACATGGTCTCACTATGTAGCCCAGACTGGCCTCAAATTCGTGAGGATCCATCTGCCGCTGTCTTCTGAGCGCTAAAATTACAGGCATGCACCACCACACCCGGCAGTCTTGATTCTTGTAGAGAGTGCTTGCTTTTCTACCTTTTCTTTCTTTCTCTTTCTTTCTTTCTTTTTCTTTCTTTCTTTCTTTCTTTCTTTCTCTTTCTTTCTTTCTTTCTTTCTCTTTCTTTCTTTCTTTCTTTCTTTCTTTCTTTCTTTCTTTCTTTCTTTTTCTTTCTTTCACAGTGCTAGAACTCTAACACAGGGCTTTGTGCATGGTAGGAAAGCCTTCTACCATTAAGCTACGCCCTCAGTCCCTGGAGGTTTCCTTCCAATAAAGGAAGACAAGAGAAACCACAGAAACAGAATCATTTAAAATTAATGTTTTGTGGCTAGGCATGCTAGCCCACGCTTACAATCCCATCACCCGGGAGGCGGAGGCAGGAGGTTTGCCAAGAGTTCGAGGCCAGCCCAAGCTACACAGTGAGTTCAAGCCCAGTTCGAATTTCATAGCAAGACCCTGTCTCAAAAAACTAAACAAACAAACAAACAAATAAAAAGTGTTTTATGCTGCACAGGAAATACAAGAGGACAGTGAGAAGGCGATGTATGACAACCAAGTCAGGTCTCGGTGTCATTTCTCCTGGACTGGCTCTCTCCAGTCTTGGTTGTCAGGCTTCAGGAACCCGGGGAATCGTGTTTCAGTTCATTTTGCCCCTAGTAAAGGCAGCTGGGATTTTGAGGTAAGCCGTGAGGCACATGATTTTAATTGCCTTAATACTTTGGGGGGCTGCTGGGGATCGAACACGGGGCCTTGTGCTTGCTAGGCCAGTGCTCTACCACTGAGCTAAATCCCCAGCCCCTTTAATACTTTAAATACCCCCATAAATTATAATCTTGAGAGAAAAATACTTTTCCACCCAGCCCACCTATGCACATCTTTTTAAAGGTTTATTTCTTTTTTTCAAAAGGTTTCAAACATTTATTGTTCACTCACTAGTGCTGATCACAGATAAAAATTTACATTCCTGATTAAGCATGTACGACTGTCCAGCCAATGGTATTTTTTAAACTTGATATGGTGATACCATCTTGACATGATCAAGCAGGTGGTATGTTATGACCTCCAGGAGAATAAATGTCCTGCAGCTCGTGCACAGTTTCTTACAATCCCAGCTTGGTCCTCCTCCAGTGTCTCCTCTTGGATTTGTACCTGATTTTATTACCAGTTTTCATCTGAATCCATTGAGGAATGGGACAATTCTGCTTTTGCTTCTTGGCCAGGAATCACTTGATTCTGAAAGTCTTGTGAGAAGACTTGGTTAGGCTGGACATAAGTGCATGCACACGATGGCGGACAGAGGCAGAAGAGCTAAAGGTTTATTTCTGAA